>CM046358.1:25061-76347 GCA_025436335.1 Bursaphelenchus mucronatus | reverse complement strand
AATTTGATACTTTTACTTCAAAAATTGAACTCAGTAGACCCCTTGTAGACCGTATTTATAACTTTTTTTTTGAGGAAAACGTTTGTTTTTCAGCCAATTTCTAAAACAGTGATATAAAATTGGTACCAGTCGGTAGCCAGACGTCTAATCAATAAGAATTTTTTAGAGGACCGGCTTTGTTTGCTCTGCGGCGGACGAAGCCGGCGAAATACGAAAGTAACAAAAAAGACGTCGTTTCGCGAGCGGTTTCCTTTGTTTTTTCGGAAACGCGCAAAAGGGTTTTACGCAAAAAGAAGACATCGTCTCATTAAATTGAGCATTTCGCAGGCCATTGGGCGAATGAAGCCGCCCTCTAAAAAAATTTCATAGATCAGATGTTTGGCTATCGACTGATACCAATTTTATACCATTATGTTAAAAATTGGCTGAAAAAAATTACGTTTTCCTAAAAAAAACGGACAAACTGGGACCCGAGTTATTCGAAGATTATTGCCGAAAACCTCCGTTTTGGGCGTAAAAAGTCACTCCGATCGGTCTGCTAAATTCGCCTCTCTATAGATAGGTGCTACTAACCCGTCTCGACTCTCTCGCTTCGAAACGCGTTTCGGGTGCTCTCTCGCTTTCTCTTTCGATTATTTATTTATTTTTCGTTGATGAAACAGGCCCCAGAATATACTGTGTTGTTTTTTCAAATTTTTTTTATTTTTTGCACATTTTTAATTATGTGGGTGCATATCCACTTAAGTGCGTTTGCGTTGCATACTAATATTTTCTAAGCGCAACAACTCCCTAAAATTTCATGCCCCAATCTTTTCTGGTTCAAAAGCTACAAGCCAAAATATAGGTCCAAAAATCTTGGGACACCCTGTACAATATTCCGGCCAAAAAGCAAATGATTGCGTTTAGAAACAAAAGAGATATGGGCAAATACCGTTTTTTTTGCTAGGGGGTACTTTCAAGTGCTCTCTCGTAAAGAAGGCCGGATTTCCTAAGCGGTTAAGCCTATACTGAGCTTAATGTAACGCTATGACTGAGCTAAGAAAGTAAAAAGACTCTTTACCTGTATGACATTCCATGAAGAAAGACGGCTAGTATGCAACCGTATTTTCCGTTGTCGTAGTATGGTTGCAACTGGGAGAATAGCACAAAAAGCAATAATGCTGTAATGTTGACAAAACTTGCGCTTAGGAAAAGTTTTCGTCGGCTGAGTTTTTCGATAATAATCATTCCACAACAGGTTGATAATGTGCTAAAAGTGGATGATGCTTTAAGCAAAAATGATAAAAGCAAGATTTTCTTAAGTGTGATTGATTTTGAATAGGTGGCGGCAATATAAAAATACTAAAAACGCGTCAAATTTAATTCTCAGGCTCACCTCACGACCAACATCGCTGACGAAACATACTCAGCCAGCTCGAACGAAATATTAGCCCGAACCATAAATTCGGTCGACAAAAAGACCACCGGCCATATTGACGTGGTGATCTGGAGAGCTAAGATTCCCAAAAAGAGCCCTTTGCGCGTAGAGGGTGTTGCTAACACCGTCTTCAGACTGCTATTGCAGTCCAAGGATTCTTCCCGAATCTTATTCAGTACTAGGTGTGCGTGATGATGATCTAGAATTGCTAACTGATTTAAAGGGACAGTACAGCTACTTTTGAATTGCGCTTTTACGGCGTGTGAAACGAAATTTAAAAAGTTTTTTATGTCCTGCAGCGAAAGCAAAGGCGGCATAGTTCTAAACAGTAAAATAATTATTAGTAAGCATGTAGAATGTCACCATTATTTTCCCGTTGTTATTGATACAGTAGACGAAGAAACCTTTTCTACATTTTGTTCCCACGCCGTAAAAAACGCGATTAAAAAGTAGTTGTTCTGGCCCTTTAACAAGGAATTAGGCTGTAGATCAACTTACCAACATTTTGGTAGAATTGAATTGCCTCGGCAGATCGATTAAGGTTGTCTTTTTTCAGCAACAAAAATTTGGGAGATTCTTTTAGCGGTAGAACAGCCAAAAAGGAAAAGACACCAGGAATAGCTGCTAATCCGATGAGTATTGTGATGTGATTTCCAAGAACAAACGACATTCCCGCCACAGCTCCAACAGCATTCATCGCAACAAAGGCGGTCTCGGCGAAGAAGCCGAGAGTACCACGCATGGAGTTGGGCGCAATCTCCTAAACATTGCCAGCTCACAATGAAAACTAGCCAAATAGTGACAGGCTAGCGTAGAAAATCATTCCATTTTAACGGAGAGTCATCATTCTATACCTTAGATAAGTCTCCTAACCAGAACAGGCCTTTATCTTAACCCCAGACCAACTTGCTTGTAAAAAGAGGACCAACGCGCACATTGAGACTCCAGATCCAACGGCGGAGAAAAATCGGCCTAGAATCAGTAGCTCGACGTAATCCAAAAGAGGACCCAGCGTCGTTAGAATCACCGAAAACGTCACTGCGCCATTTCCAAATAGTAGCCCAGCTGAAATGAAATTTTAAAGTTTTGTCTAAATTAATTATAAGCAGTTACATTTTCTTCCATAGATATCAGTCAACGGAACAGCAATCCATGCACCAATGGCGAAACCGGGAAACCAAGAGTTAAGAAAGGTTGACCAAAGCCAAGTGAATGATGTCTCAGAGAAGTGAATTTGTCGGTCCGTTAGGCTTTGGTTGATAAATCCTTTGAATCCATCGATTGCCGTGTTCACATATGCATTTGAATATCCCATCTGGAAGAAGGCTTATCGACAAAGTACGTACCAAATGCAAAAAACATTTTAATTGGTTAATTAAAGAATTTCCGCGTTGTTTGAAAAAAGTTGACAATTTGATTCAAAACGGATCAGTAGGGACTTTGAACTCGTTTAAAGTCTTGCAAATTGACTTACCTGGAAAATGGAGGAGAATGAGACAACAGCTCCAATCGCAACTAATTTAAGCTTAGCGCTGGTTGCCAATGGAAGATCAGCCATTTCTCGAAAACCTTTTGCGCCTTGGACAACCAAAAACTAAGTCAAACGCCGGAGGTCTTTTTATTACAACCAAGAAGAAAGCCTGACTCTTTCTTCTTTGGCAAACGCTGAAGGGGAGAAAGAAAGAAATGTGATACTATTTTATTTTAGATGAGAAAGAAAAAAGTCGGTTAGTGGAAGCGATTTATATCAGAAAGACGAGTGTTTTGACGGCAGTGATGACCATCGGAATTGCGATCCACCGATTGATTGATTGTTTGATTTACAGACCAAAAAACAATTATTCGTAATAGAAGAGTTTCATTGTGCAGAGGCTTATTTTGGTCTAAACGTCACCCTTATGACTATCTGAAATTGCTCGTTATAGGAAAGTTTTGCGTACGGATTTTTTCTGTATGCTTTAGGAAAAGAGATGCCTTATAAATAAGAGTAAACTACACCTGCAATATTCTTTTGTGATCAGGATTTTTCTTGCAAACACCGCGCTAGAAGCAGTCAACATTCATCATCCAAGATTGAAAGCGAAGAGGCCCGCCTATGTCTAGAGTACCGCCAAGCAAAGAGTCCCGCTTTTTGATTTTTTTGCTAAAATATAGGATGCCATCTTATACGATGAAAATTTTGCTTGATTTTTTTCAAAATGAGGGGTGACATCTTATACGATAAAAATTTTACTTGATTTTTTCAAGATGTCACAATTGAAATTGAAAAAATGAAGTAAAATTTTCATCGTATAAGATGTCACCTTTCAAATTGAAAAAATCAGACAGGCGAAACTCTTCAAAAAGCGGCCGTCCTCGCTTGGCGGTACCCTTAACATAGGCGGGCCTCTTCGCCTGCGACGATCATCCAATATGAATATCATTTATTTTTAGCGCATAAAATTCCATTTATCTGTATATTGGGTAAATGCTCATGTGGTATCAAGTTTAGGGATTAGACTAGAAAAATAGACGACATATATTTTCAAATAATATTACTCATTCTGTTAGCATAAACTTGTAAACGAATAAAAATAGAAACGAGGATTCGGACTAATAAAGTAACTCTGGAAAAAAATAAAATTAGACGGGGCATTTGAAAGTGTTCAGACGGCATTATGTGCTGGTTTCCGGAGGTTTCGACCAAATTAAGGCACGGGAAAATTCGAACGAAATGATAGGAATGTATGTAAATTCAAAAGACTTGGAATTTTTGGCTTTCAAATTCCAAAATCATGGAATTTACCTACTAGTTACAATATTATACCAGGAATAGCTGTTCATCGTAAAAAACTAAACTATTGGGAAACAAAAATGAATATGCTGTGAAACGAATTTTAAGGCACAAAGTGACAAATCGGCTGCTGTAGCGCTAGGGAAATAAACTATTTACAAAACATGAACCAAGAATACATGACATATTTAACAAGACTACAACTGAACATGTGATATGCAATCGGGTGAGTACTTAGATATTGAGTTGGGCCGCTGACCTTCTTCAGTTCAATTGTCGCTGAGATGAATGCCGTCGAGGCCTGAGTCGGCGGTGTCTTCGTGGTGTTTTCGCTGAGATTTGGATTGTTTTTTCTTCTTCTCATCGCCTCTTTCGTCCTCCTCGTCCGTCTCCTCGAGCAGGGAGTCGGAATTTGTTTGCACGTTGGACATCGAGTGTCTGAGCGTCACTTCGGCCAAAAAAGCCGACATTTCCTCGCTGTTAATGGATGTTGCGTCTCCCAGAGAGCCATTGGAGCGGTTTGATGCGATCTAAAGTACAGTGGTCAATTTCCAAAAATAAATTTAATATCCACCATGTTTCATTTTCAACCTACCGAATCTTCGTCCATATCAATCAAGCCACGGAGTTGGGCAGTGGCAAATTTTTCGGCATTCTGTAAATAGAAATTTAACACCAAAAATCATATTATATCATCTAAATCAGAAACAAAATATCGATTTTCGTAAACTACCTTCGATTCCAACTGCGCGATGTGCTGTTTCAGATCGCTGATGTTCTGCAGGGCTTCGGTGTACTTCAGTCTTTGCATTACGTTCTTTTCCTTCATCTCTGACTCCGCAGCGAGTAGTTTATGTTCCAATTCCTTCACCTTTGTGCCCATCTCCTGCTCGGATTTACATAATTCGTCGCGTTCTTCGGTGACTCGTTTCAACTCTTCGTCCTGCCGTTTCAGTTGGTTCGAGCAGACGTGATTTTGAGTTTCGAGCTCCATGACCTTTTGTCGCATTTCTTGCAGCTCCACGTTCATGTCCGCCTCTCGGATTCGTAAGCCCATAAGCTGTTCTTCCAACTCCTTGAGATTAGGTTCGGAATCACTGGTAGTCGAGCCGCCCATCCAGCCTGCCGTAAGTTTAGCCAGACGATTTCGGGCGGACAAAGGGTTCGTTGAGGTCGAATTTGACTCCGTTGAAGTATTTGGAGAGTCGGTGGAAGCGTTCGGAGTGGATGGAGATTGGGTTTCTTTGGCTCTGCTCTCCTGGTACCTCTGAAAAAGAAAGTATTACAGATAATATTTTGTAATTTCAATATTTTCGGCTGCTAGACGCCGAGTATCAATAGGGCAAGGGTTCCAAAGTCAAAATTTCTCACCATCCAATGAGTTTCCAGTTCGGCGATTCTTTGCCGCATTTCCTTCAGCGACAAGGCGGCTTCGGCTTCTCTCATCTTGACTCTGATCAACTCCTCTTGCAACGAGGCCACTCCGCCATCAGGTGGGGATTCTCGTAGTCGTTTATTAGCGGATTCGACCTCCTGAACTCGTAACTTTAACTCGCGAACCGCGCTTTCGAGATCACTTTTTTTGGTGTGGGCTTCGATCAGTTCCTGCTGAAGCTGGTGGATATGTTCGATCATCGAGGTGTCGTCGACTTGTGTGGCGGTGTCGGTGATCGAATTCTCGGGTTTGTTGCCGGATGATAATTGTCGGACCGTTTCGTACGCCTCTTCCAGGCGGCGATGCGCATCGGAATTGATGTCGCGGAGAACGTGTAGTTCGTGTGAAATGCTGAGGCAGTTGTCCGCTTGTTGGGCAAGATCTACTTGGCCGCGGACGAGTCGGTCCGCCAAGGCGCTAGATTCATGTTCGAGATAGTCGATACGTTGTCGAAGGAGTCGATTTTCGGTGCGCAGACGCTGAAATTGAAAATATTAGAATAATAAATCAATCATAAGTTTACTATATATAACATCGGGTTTTCTAAACAAAAGCCCTCTTTGGTCTCCTATGGTGAAAAAATCTACAAAACAAGTTTGTTTTGAGTCAAACACTTCGCTAATTAGCCAAACGCATTCAAGATTACGATTTTTTTGATTTAACCCATCGCTTTTATATTCGGAGGTAAAGACACACGATTATAAAAAAATTATCGTAAATACTAATCTTTCTAATACCTTTTTAGTCCATATGAAAGCATGCTTTCTTCTTTGTTTGAGGCAATACGGCCGACGTTGTGGCATGACCACAGCGAAAGCAATTTGATTTCCCGGCATTGTGTGTTCAATCGACCTAGAGCAAAAATAAGACTATTGCACAAAAAATGAAGACAGGACACAGATCGCGCAATAAGAAGTATCTTTGTCAAAATATGCAATGACATTCTCAAAAAACAACTCTACTGTATAACTGTAGTCTTCAACAATTTCCTAAAATTAATCCATAAACACTTCGAATCAGTAAGACGGCACCGGCTAATATTCGGTTCGAAAAAGGCTCTTGGATAATTCCTTTCACCGAGAGCTGTCGAGAAAACTATAGTAGAGATGGCGGGTGATGTATTGGCGAATGGAAGGAAGAATCCCTAATTACAAACGTTTTCATTGCGCAAAACAAAAAATGACTAACGAAATCAGACCGCAGTTGGGAGGAAGGAACGCGATGGGAAATAAAGGGCGGGCGAACGCCGCAGGCACGACGTGGTAGGTTAACCGTAATTTGAACCGACGGGTTTAGTGCAAACCGTTGCATAATGCTGATAAGGAGGGCACTTAGACCTCAATGCAAACCTTTGATGCCATTTACAGGCCCAAACAACTATCCGTTTGAAATTGATGATAAAAGAGTTTTCCAAAAAAGTTATATGAAACTATATTACATCGAAACCGTTTGATGAGTTGACTACGTGGAGACCGCAAAATGAAGTAACCGTTTTTCAAAGTCAACTTCGTCGTTTCGAGAAAGAAAATAAGAGAGGGCTGTGGGTTGAAAACAGAACGCTAAATAAAATAAACAACTTGAAAGGTCGAATAATGAGAGATGAAGTTAAAACGGAACTTAGAATTCGCCCTTCAAAAAGGCTAAAACAAAGCTAATCTAATCCGAAATTAGTCCAGCAAGTTCTGTAATCCATCAGTCAAAAAATGATTCCAACAGAGCATGAAGTCTCAAACCCAATCCTTTTGGCCATTGTCCGAGAGCCTTTCGTGTTTTTTTGGGATTGAGAAACGGACAACTACCGACAAGGATTTTGATTAATTACTAAAAATCTTCGTAACGACTGAGAATTGAGAAGGAAAAATCCATGGAGATAAAATTATAAGACGCTTCATATATCGCCATATGGACGAAACGCTTACCACTTATATTGAGAGAAGACGCCGCAGATTTGGAAGAATTCAACTCATACAACCACTAATCGTTGCTTTCTTCCGCTTTAAGCTTTAACTCAATGACCCATTGGGACCAAGTTACTATAAAATTGGCGCTAAGCTTTCTCAAGGGCTGCCAATCAAAGTCAGTCATAGGCAAAAAATCACCTTCACTCATTTAGTCTCCTCGGAAGAAAAATATGATAAAAAGCTCAGTTGAAAAAATAAACGACCCAGTCCCGAAGAATACTCTATTACACTTTATATATATTCCTGAGAATTTTGATTTTGTTTAAAAAAGGAAAGAATTAAATATACGTGAGCTGATTCATCGCCGACGTTTGTCAAAAATTGCCTGTTAAACAGTTTTTACCCAAAAAAGAGTAATTACGAGCCGATTACAGCAAATCATAAGGAAAAAATAAGCCCACGCTGAATTGCAGTGCAAACAAATACGGTGAGCTCTGAGTGTTTCAAGACGTTCCTTACGGATGACGCATGATAATGCATAACGGTAAAGCAAGTTCCTAAGAAGCTCCATGACCGATAACATCGAAAAAAATTTAATTCCAAGTTCATTAATGGAAATTCCAAGTCTTTGATTGGCACAATATTAGACCACCTTCAATGTGATTACACATCCGCCTTTAATGCGACGAAGGCTCATTTATCACGCATTTTATCTAAATAACCGACCTTATTTAAGAGCGACTTCGATTACTAATTCCGATCCATTCCCCCCAAAAAACATGTGTGGATTAAAGTAATCGGGATTTCGGACAAATCCGCCCGAACGAAAAGAGCTGGTCGCTCTCGTTTCGCCTCAGTCATTACCTTCTTTTATCGAATTTCCCAAAATTCACTGCCCGACAAAATTTTTTTAAATGTCCCTTATCACTGGCCGAACAGAATGAAAGATTTCTGCGATAAAACGAAGTAAAAATTTGGAACGGCTCAAGGTGAGAACAGGGCAATCAAACTCACGACGAATTTATGCCCTTAAATCATAAAACGAAGAATTTGAACAAACAAAGGGCTCTAAGGGATCTGTGTTCACTTGTTTAGCGTTTATTTGAACGATCATCCAACCCACAAAAACTTTTACAAGATCTCTTCGGACTGTATGGAAATCTCATTCCTTTAGGACTTATTCCGTCCAGTAAAACCTCTCCCATTCAAAACCCCCACACTTGCTACCCAGCGTATTAAGAGAGACGAAAAATTGAAATCGAGATTGCCCCGAGGGGCTGGAAATGCATGAGCAAACAACCGCCTTATACTTATTATAACGTTACTTTTTTAAGCGAGCAAAGGATTCGGATACCAACTACAACTGTCGGAAAGATCGGCGCAAACATTTATAAAAGTGGGGGGTTTTCGGTGGTCAGTTGTCCGAAACGCCGGAAGGAACGTTTAAGAGGGCTTAAAACAATATACAATTTTGGGAACCATTGATGGAAGACAATAAGGTCAGGGAAACAAAAAGAATCTCAATTCAAAAACAGTAAAAGATTCCCGAACAAGGTGAATAATCGACGTTTTTTGCAATAAAAAGTAAGTTATGCGAGGTCAGATATCGTCAGACTTCATAACGCGTCCATTTCGTCACCTCTCGGAGAAAAGCCCAGAGGGAAAAAAGGCGAAAACGCGCGTTTAATCAAAAATACGACATTCTCTCGCACTTCTGGCGCTCGACGAATCAAGAGAGGAAGCGATGGGTGGTGGAAAAACTCAACTTGGATCAGAAACGGTCACGCAACAACGACCGACCATCAAGTGCGACACAACAATGTAAAGCGGATAAAACAAGAGGTCCGATTAGAACTGGTCGAAGCGGCCAAACTCGACGAAAACAACGCCCAAAAAGGACACATGGAAATATTTGAGGACTCACCAAAAAAATAAATAAAATTCTTCATCAACTTGGAACATTTTCATATCAATCTTATTGTTTATAAAATGATTCACTCCCACTTTCCCCGCTCTATTGAAAAAACAGCTTTTAACTCGATGAGTTATCATCTATCTACTCGATTATTCATTATCATTAAAATCTTTAGAATAAAAACCCGAATGTCCGGCCCCATAAAACTCACCCTAAGTTCGATGGCTTCTTCCTGCTCTTTGCTCCGCTTGGCCATGTAGTCCTTTTCGAGCCTATAAATAAGAAACATGAAGGAATTTTAATGATAACAACAATGAAACGAGTAACTAAACTAGCATCAAGATGATGACTATGATACCTTTTCATTTTCTTGGCGTTCAGAACAACATGCGATGCGACAGCGAATAGCAGCTCGTGGTCGTTCTCATAACGTTCTCGGATTTCGCGTTGAAAGAACTAAACGGAAAAAGCAATAAAATTCAAATCAGGTCCTCCCACCTTGAGCATTCCTTCCATGTCCAGACGTAGCAGTTCGATTCGAGCCTGTTGGAGGATGGCGAGGGCAATGCGAAATATCGCATCCATTCCCTGTAACAAAACAGTCAATTCAGTTCATCAAAAATGAGCTTATTTTTCTTCAAATTATATTGTACTAGGTAAGTGATCTTTGTGAGCTGCACGCTTTGTCTCGAAAAGAGTCTATGCTGAACATAGGTGATGCTAAAAAGCAAAAGCTGGACATTTTGCTATCCAACTAAAAATTAACTTACGTCCACCAAAAACCAATCCATTATTCGATTTGTCAAATCCAACGGCAGTGTAGTTGTAAACAAAGTCAAAAACCATGAGCTCGCGTACATACTCGTGTCAAACCCCATATTGTTAAAGTGCATATACATGTCGGGCATCTGCTCTTGAACAAGGCATTCCAATTGAAACATACAGAGTCCCAATTCGGTCATTGTTGGTTTATACAGCTCTCTGAGGCGATAGTTCTCCATCAGCTTCACGAAAACCGCAAACGCCTCTTCTTCAGGCATTTGAAGGAGGAGTTGGCCGACAATAAATGCGGATCCTTGACAATATCCAACTTCTTTGTCGTGAACACTGTAGGCTTTGATAACATTGAAGAGGTGTTGTTGGCCTTTGCCCTCATCTTTGAAGAAATCGAGCTCCGGGTATGTTCGAGGGATGTCACGCATAATTATCTAAAAAAACATTCCGATTTTATTGCTGGATCTAAAACTTAGAACTAAAGAAAAGAAAAAACATACTTTCTCATAAGGTGAGCTCTGTCTTAAGTACTCCGTATACTGATCGTGTATTTTGTTGACTGTTGCTCCAGCCAAAAGCTGCCATGCTATCGTGCGGAAGTGTTGGGGAACCCCTCGTCGAACCAGCTCCTAAAAACGTCTTTCAGGGCCTTTTTTTATATTGGGCTATTTCTATCATCTGGTAAAATAAGTTGGCATAAGCCATTTTTCTATCTGAGACACCTAAAAACATAAAAAGAAAATAAGAATACTCACTTTCACACAATTTGGCCTCTTCTTCATCTCATATTCCCAAGATTTTATCAAGTTTCCCCAAACCGTCCACAAATCCACGTTTTCGTCTTCATCCTCTGGCTTTTTCGTTTCGTGAACAGGTGAGGACTGGTGCTGCGAACCCGTCGAGGAATCATGGGACTTCTTCGATGTTACACTGCGTTCGTCGGACTCATTCAAACGATTTAGCGCTTCCATTTTGCTCAAAATGGATGCAATTTCTTCCGTTCCCTCAGCGGCGCACTGTTCCACATCCGATGGTGGGTAGGTCTCGCTGTCGGTCTCTGAAATAGCAATCAATTTCTAGACAATATAGTTTCTTAACGTTTTGTCGCCAAACAAAGAAAAAACAGAAAAAATTATATTGAACTTGATCAAAGCTTCCTTCTGGCATTCAAACTTTTCTCCGGCACCTCAAAAACAAGTCAATCAAAACCGACAAATCAATGTACGAGTTTGAGCCACCGAACCCCTCTCAAAAAATGATATTCACGGGAGTTTACTCATGGGCGACACGCAAAAGACAAGTATCAACCGCAAAAACGGATTTATCTCCAGGGATTCGTTGGTTTCGTGGTGGACCGTAAAAAATGGGGAGACAAACGCTCTTGGAGCTCCTTTTCGAAGAGATTTCAGGTCTGCGATCGAAAAGTTTTTAGTTTTTCGGAATTCCGTCGTCTAAAACAGAATGCCACAGGATTTGGCACTGATTGTTTTCGCGGGAGGACCAGCTGAACAGCTTTGAAAATCTGAATATTTTGTAATTTTTCCACGGCGGTTTCAAACTACTCAAGTGAACAAAATAATGGGTAAAAGCCGGAAATGTAAAAAAAATAAAGTCTTCTTCACGAATAAGCATGAAAAAAGCTGAATAGACTCGAACATGTTTAAGAATTCATTGTTTCAAAGTCTCTACGAGGGAAATGTGAGTCCATGTTTGGGCAGGAGGTGGGAAAAGTTTACAAAGTATGAGTTAATCGAGCATACCTCGATTTCTATAAATTCAAAAAAATCTTGTACAAATTAGATTTTACGAACGAATAGGCCTAAATTTGACTGGCAAATTCATTGGATACAAATTCATATAGTATTTTTTAAGACGGATGGTTCTAGTTTTACAATTTCCATAAATACTATGAGGCGTGATACTATCAAACTGCGTAGAAAAAACTTACCGTATTCAACTTTCCCTAGGACCATTTCTTGCAGATTACTCGTAAAGATGTGAGGCCACCATTAACTAAAAACCGATTTTAGTATGTCGAACAAAAAATGCTAATATAATATATCACGAATCGTAAAGAAAATCCCCGTTGGAAAAGTTGTTTGCCGTAACAAGATATTAATATGTGCGAGAAATTGCCATTGTCACGCCACAACAACCTGCAACATAACTGCAGAAACGGCCTTCGGCGGTCAATAGACAAGCGAATTAGGGGGATGAAGGAAAGAGGTCGCGCACTGAATCCAACTGCCGTCATTTCGGGATTCTCTTCGGCTGACGCGCCAAAAGACATTTGAAGGGTCTGTGTGTTATTTTTTTTAATAGAAAATATATAGTAATCAAAAGACAAAAGCGATCTTTCCAATCAAGTGTGCACAAAGACTTGGATACAAATTAAAAAGCAAATAAATTGTAGGCAATGAAAAGGGTTTGTTATATTGAGGCAAATATTAGACGGTAAGAGATTTACTCTGATGCGAAAGTAGGCCATAGTTTTTTGGGTCGAGCGAAAGAAGCAGAAACGAAAAACAGATTTTAACTACCTAAATTCTATGTTTGCAATGAATTTTTTTTCGTTCACCAATTACAATAAGCAAAAAGTATTTGACCAGACTCAAACAATTAACAGTAAATATCATAAGTCGCCAATTGAATTCTTTGTCCAAAGTAAATCTCTTGTGACAAGTCCAAAAAAACATATCCAATACGTTGAAATCGAATATCGCGGTTGTGTGGAGGAGATACGGAAGAAGCGCAGGTAAATGAACGAGCAGGAGTCGAGGTCGCAGCGCATCCTCTTTGCGCCTTGCGCCCGAAAATCTACGGGAAGATTCCCCAATTAATTAGCCGCGTGTCCACCAAAAAAGTTTTTGGAAGGCTGGTAATGTTGACAACTTTACTTTAGGTCACCATTAACGTCTGCAAGATGAAATAGAAAATACGAGTGAAGAGTTCAATAACGATGCAGCAAAGTTACAAAATATGTCTTGTAAAAATTTTTAAACGTTTGAAATAAAACCCCGTCGAGATGTTTTTGAAGGCCGATTGAAACTAGAACGGCATCATCCTTCTCGCGTGAAAGACTGATCAAGGTCAACACGGCGAATCTTAAATTTGGAGTCTTCTCAAGAGATTTCCCATCCACGCTTTCCTGGGCATTCTTAATTAAGTTAATCCGGTTTCGCACGAGTGTTTTTTGCAATTTTACATCTCGTTTAGGAGAATTGGGGAATTTAAGATAATCAATAACCCAAATTCGTAATTGTTTGGAAAAAAATTGAATTTTTGGTAACAAAAAGATACTGCTAGTCCATTAACGCAAAATCCAAAATATGTTGTAGAAAGCGGCTCCTTGTGACACTCTTCACAATCCTCTAAAACCTTGGCCATCCAGCTTTCGGCAAAAGGAAATTGGGTTTTTTGGTCAAAACTATAGACTTTCCGACGTCAAGAATGGGTCATTTGTTTGTTCTACTGCTTGAGCGCGATTTGATAGTAGAGAAAGCGGCCACGTCTCTAATAGACTTATTTGCCTTTCCTTTGCTTATAACGTCCGTTCGGTTTTGTAAGATGGACAGACCGTGACGTTCCCCAAAACGTGACCGGGAAATTAAGTATAACTTCTGAAATTAACATTTTTTCCGATCAGGGCTTAGTTTATAAGGCAGTATTTTTCTTCGAAAAAACCGTTATGAAAAAGAAACGTCACTAAGATTCGTCAAAATTTGCGCCTGTAATTTTCCTGGTTGAAAACATAAGTGTTTTGCCTCAGGCTTGCCCCGAGCTCCAAACTTTTGATAATTGAGTTCATGCCTAAGCAAAACTAGATTCACATCATAAACCATATAAAACTTCAGACACCAGAAGCACCCTTAAACAGAACAGCTAATCCGCATCTGTTTCAGCAGGCTGCCTTTTGTTCGCCTCATTATTTCCCATAATCCTTTTTCTTTCCGTTAAGCGGAACCAATTTTTGAGTGTCCGGAAAGAATGTTTATTCATATTTCTTGGCTTTGCGGTCAAAAAGGTATTGAGCGTTTCAGACTTTAAAGTTCAACAACCAAGACGTTAATGCGCTCTCAAAAACGTTACTAAGCTTTGGCTATGGGGTTTTTTAACAAGAGACAATGGATCTTTATGAACTCATGTCGAGCCACAATCAAACGACTGCAATAGACAAAGACTCGGCGATGACATTTTTCCCAAAACACATGGCAATTCTCTCAAAACAAATCAAAATTTGTGCTCAAGATGTTTTGAAGTAAATAAAAGTAACGTTCCCCGAAAAATATTAGCGGTTTTGGTTCAGAAACAACGTATGAGTAAATGACACTATAATGGAATTTGTTTGCCGTATTGTGAGTCATTACAGCATGTTTTCAAATTTTACGGAAATACGGACATGAAGGGTTGAAAAAGAATTTATAACCATAAAAACAAATTAATAAAAAAAATTAAAGCAAAATTTGCAAAAAAATAACAGCAAATTAAACAATCTCTTCCATCCTTCGACTGGAATTCTCGTCAACCCCCTTCCCCTTTGCTTCGAAAAAACCATTCTTCGGTTTGAAGCTCGGAGGCGAGAAAATCAATCGTCTTTTGCGTTTGAAATTGAGTCCGCGCAAAAAAAACAAAAAAAAACATCTTGAATATAAAAAGATTTCAAGAAATCGCAGTCAAGTACGTTATAAATATAATGAATGATGTGGTCTTGTTCAGGAATTTTCCTCTTATGGAATTCATTTTTAGTCCCAAAAATTTAGGAAGGCAGCGATGACAAAAGTTGTTACAAATATATTTTACTGTAATATTAAAAACTCTGGACTCGTTATACAAAGGGTTGGTCTTAAACGAAATAAAATCACATAAGAAGCCCTGATACAGCGAATTGCCCTCTCTTATTCTTCGATTACGCGAACTTCGACGGTTGTCATAACGACAAGAAAAAGCGCCCCAAAGGCAAGCCTGTTCTTCGTAAAGCAAAAAAGGAACATTCAAACTGTATAACGACCAATGTTTACAGGATAAATTGTCACAAACGAGCGGGTTTCTGGGAAACAAAAAGGACGGTCCGGCGATTTTTAAAAAATTCATGGATATTCAAGAGCTTGAAACAGAGAAATAGCATAATAGTTATACAATAACTAACCGATTTTCGCAAAATATGGATGACCTTTCCGTGCCCGTCAAGCCATTTGAATGTAAGGTATTATAATATCGAAACAAAGCTTCTGGCCGCAAATAAACGTCGGAACCTTAACTTTTTCTACTATGCTTGGTCTCAGGGTTTTGAGGGCGTCGGGGAAAAAAGAAAAAAAGAAGGGAATCCACCTTTTTAGGGCCCTCGGGAAAGGGTTTCGGTCAGGAAATTGCGTTAAATAAATTCGCAAAATGAAGCTTACAAGTGCCAAAGGACGGCAAGAGAGAATGAAAAAAAAATTTTTGAAACAATTTTGTGTAACGATAGTGAGACAAGTATGCGCTGAATCCTACATACTCGAAAGTTTAAATTAAACAAAACTGACTTTTTAATTTCCACGATTTCCTGTAAAAAACTTCTTTTTTTAAATATTCTCAATGCAGAGGTTGCTTTATCAGAACAGTATGCAATTCTGCATCGATTTAATTGTGGAAATATACAGACAAAAAACAATGAAAACTCTCCGAATACAAAAAAAATATTGAACGGTCTCAGCTCAATCCAATGTTTATCCAAGCAAACCTTCAACGAGTGGATCGCGGGTTTCAATGGGCTTCAGAAGACCAGTCATCCATCTTCTTTATGGATACTTTTTAAACCCCCGCAAAGATACGAAGTACGAGTGATAAAAACAATAAAAACAATTTTCTTTTGTCTAATCGATCGATCGATAACTTGACGGAAGGGTAAATTTTTCAGCAGTGGCCTTACAAAGAATGTGATATCAATATCGCTTACAAAATGATTTCAAATAGTAGAAGGTTAGTGGAAACATTTGAAATTGTAAAAACATTGTTAGTTGGAGAGTGTTTACAAAGTGCCCGGTAGATGGTTTCCCTCTGTTTCCCTTGAACAGACGGCAGCAAACCGCAACGGCTATTCACCTTTGAAACAGTTTTAGTTCAGCGTGTGTGTCGAGATGACAGGGAAAGTACTCCAAGTGCGACGTTTTGGTTTTGATGAAACTTGGGACACATTTAGGTTAATCTTTTCAAAGCAAAGCTCAAATTTTCTATATGTCGTCTATACCGAAGTGTGGCCAATTTTTAAGTAAGTCTGAGCGGAAGAATTGCAGTTGTAGCGTTCTGAACAATGAATTTCTTTCTTATTAAACAATATAGGCATACCAATCCTTGCTTTAACCTAGAACAGCTACATTTGAATTTAGCGTTTTACCGCATGTGAAACGAAATGTCAAAAGAGTTTTTTTATGTCCTGCAGCGAAAGCTAAGGCGGCAGAGTTGCAAACAGTAAAATAACTATTGGTAAGCATGTAGACTGCTACCATTATTTTTTCCGTTGTTATTGGTACAGTAGATGAAAAAACTTTTTGGACATCTCGTTTAAACGCCGTAAAAAGCGCGATTTAAAAGTAGCTGTACTGTCCATTTTTAAATCATGTTTTTATCCAATAATAAGAATAGCTTTTATTGGTTTTAAATTTGGCAATTCAGTTTTCTTAAACTAGACAAATTTTATTTCACTGTGATTACTTGCATTTTGCGATTCTGACACTTTAATTCTTTGATCCCAATCGGCTGCACTATAATTCTCACATTCTTCTTGAGTTGAGCACGATTTTAAGTTGAGCAGTTGATCATTGAGCTGCGATAAACGGTTGTTTTCCAACTCAAAAATGCCGTTTGTCAGCTGCAAATAAAATTTGGTTAGAAATGCCTGTCTATTGCTAATATTTGATGAATATCAGCTCTTTTGACTTGTAAAACAGCAACTAGATGCCCGCACAGTATTATAATATGTTTGTATTGACCGAATGAATTTGCAAATTTTGCCATTGTGCTCTAACTAACCTGATTTGGATCCACATTAAAGTCGTAAAAGCTTAAAAAACCAGTTACAAATTCGCAATACAAAAAGTTATGAGTTTCGTTCACCGTCCGCAGGCACCAGTACGTATTGTTGTTGGAATTCTGACAAAAACAAAAGGATCCCAGTTCCGAAGGCCATTTCGGTTCGGTCTTCCAATGCGAATCCGAATGCTCAAAACAGTTCATTTGCGGCAACGTGCAGTTCTTGTGGGTTCGGTTGTTTGCTGCAAAAAACGGATTCCTTGACGGAGATTTTTTACGGCGTAAGATCTTACTTAAACCGATGTTTGGGAAGCGGACGAGTTTGTTCGCAATCGCATTTCTCTTCGGTATTTACGTCAGACATTCCTTCCAAATTTTTTTCAGGTTTGCTTTGTCGAAGGGCTTTTCGAATATCCTATAAACTTTGTGTGTATTCATATAACACATATATACCAGAATGTTAGTTGTCAGCTCAGTTCAAGATAACTATTTGACATGTCTTTTTTGGATCAAAAAAAACCAGTACCGTACCTTGATAGCCAATATTCGTTTTTTAAGTTTTTGAATTTTTAAGTCAACCCGGATTTTTGCAGATCCCATTGTCTTCGAGTGATGTTTTCCGGAAGATTACACCATTTTTTTGATTTGAACACACACAGCTTATCTTCTTCTTCTGTGTTTTCATCACCAACTTCTTGTACATCGTGCACTTCTAGTCGAATTTTATTTATCTCCCTTTTAGCTCGATTTCTTGCCTCGTCATCAACTTGCAACGTTCCTTGAAACCATTCGCCGGATTCAGCAAGTATTTCGTCAAAACTTTCTTTGAGAAATTGGTCTTCCCATTGATTCAGTTGGTCCTCTGAATTGTCAGCGGACTCCGGAATGTCGCGTTTTCCTCGACATTGACATTTTTCGGCCATTTCGGGTTGCCGACACTTTATAATTCGCCATCGGTTAAACGGATTTTTCACACAAGCCCAGTCCTGAAATTATTGATTATCTGGAACGCCAGAACTTTGATTTTGCTGAAAAACCAAATTATCACCACTTTTTACACGTATGGCATTAAAAATTGCCTATTACCTGTCTTTTTTTGCAAGGCGCACTATACTTGGCTTTGGAGCATTGCCTGGAGATGATCAAATACTTGTTAAAACGCTCTTTTTGTTTCTTGAAGCGTTCTCCAACTTTGTTCAGCCTTGGCATTTTGCTTAAATAGTATGATTGAGCTATACGACCAAAGAACAGACCCTCGTTCGATGAGCACGGTTTGGCGCCACTTAAAGTTTGTTTCAAACGCTTTTAAGATGGATTCTCCGTTCATTTTATCGGGATGTCAATTCCAGCAATATCCAATATAGTCGGAGCTATGTCAATGTTCAGAATAGGCTCGCGTCTTCTGAGCATTTTTGTTATACATGCGTATAGCGTAACTTACATAATTCCTTTATGAATATTAGGTCCTCTAATAAAAAACGGGACTTTGATGTCGAATTCATAAGGCATACTCTTCCCTTTGATTAATCCGAATTGTCCCAGATGGTAGCCATGATCGCTGGTATATATCGTATAAGTGTTTTGCAGTTGGTTTGTGGCTCGAAGAAAGTTCATAATCTAAAAAGTCTTTGAGTGGTGGTAATTATTACTTTGTGAACCGAATCGTCGACGCTTTGTAGTGTTTGCAGTCTTCGACGGTGAAGCAAATCGGTGAAAAAGACGTGCGAAGATTCCATTTTTCCGGTTCGTTGTAGAATCCATTGTTTGTCAGGGTTGGGAGCGTAATTCCAAGCCGCCGTCCTGAAATTGATGCACAGTGGCGAGGCCATTTCTATGCGGTAAAGTTTGTTTGATGTGTGCGTTGAGGTACGCTTTGAATCCTTACCTATGAGAGTCAACGTTTTCAAACATTTCTGCATATTGCGGAGCTGGATCCTCTGGCCCATGTGGGGCCGGATAAGACACGACAATTAGGAAGGGCTTTGTTTGTCCTTGCAGAATTCTTTTCTCCAAAAAGTCAGTTGTGCTATTCGTGACTATATCTGTGAAATAATCGTCGTAATAATCAAAGCCGTGCTTCTCTTTTCGATTATTTCTATTTACAGTATAATTGTAAAAACGGCTGTTACGAATAAGGCCGACCCATTCGTTCCATCCCGGAGGAACATACGAACCATCGTATTCGTTGAGGTATTTGCCAAAATAAGCGGTTTGATAACCGGCATTCCTCAAATGAGCAGCGAAGGTCTCTTTTTCAAACTTGTCTCTGAAGTTGAATAATAGGGTGAATTCGACTTGTACGTTGCAAAGCTTGACAGAAATATTACACAAAGCCCATTGTCAATTAACGACTTGGTCCTTCAAAAAAAAAAACTACCTCCATTCTGCACCAGCGCAGTTCAAATTGTTGGTCATAACATTGTGGCTATGGGCGTACAAGCCGGTCAAGATCGACGTCCGACTGGGACAACACATTGGCGTAGAGACAAAAGCATTTTCGAATTCAGCACCTCGCTTCCTCATAAATTTTAAGGTCTTGGGCATGAATTCCATTGATCCGAGGAGAGAATCTTGATCATCCGCAATGAAGAGAATGATATTTGGCTTTGCGGGACTGAAATGAGCATCAAATACATAGACAAAAAAGAAGAGTGATTGATAAAATGGACGAGAAATATTGACTATGTGTGAAGAATTCTTTAACAAGGGAAGTCATTTTTTTGCAAACGGATTTTGCAACAAGACGTAGGGTTTCAAAGGTGAGGCATCTGTGATCATGAAACTGATTTCGTTAGGTGTTTCCAGGCCTTCCCGGGTTCTGTTCAATCAAGACCGGGGGCTTTATTCAAGCAAGATCGGATAGGGTTTTTCCTGTGGGAGAAAAGGGAATAGAAATAGCGCGCATTAAAAAGAGAGTCAGAGAAATTTCCTAAATAGTCCCAAAACCGTTTTTCGCTAACAGAATTTGTGGCCAAACAATTGATTCAAATTTTGGCACATGTTGTTCTTGACGTGTGATCATACCATTGAAAAACCGGATTTTTTTTTGAAAACCGGCAAATGTCTTCTTAAAGCTTATATGAAATATATTTTAAACTTAAAACCATTTTTTTATTATAGTAAAAAATGATACCCTAGTTAATTTACTTTTACAAAGCAATTTCTTTGCTCTTGCTGAGAAAAAACCCTGCCGTCTCTCTGTCTTTTCACGCCGACGCGCCTCTCTTCATTGCGAAAGCGAGAAGAAGAGACACCCTACTAAAATCAGAAAAGACGTGAGAGAAAACGAGAGCCCTTGATCTTTTACGGTGATTCCCTCGTTGTGTCTCGCACTCTCTCTGATTTTGCATAAGAGCTCTCTTCCTCTCCCATTCGAAGCGTAGAGAGACGCGTCGGCGTGAAAAGACGGAGAGACGGCAGCGTTTTTTCTTTGCAATGCCAGAAAATCATTTCAAAAAAGTATTTTATTACAGTAAAGAGCACATTTGAGACTAATTTTCAAGAGAAAAGTTCCATTTTTGGAGCTGAATTTTTGACTAGGAACATTTTTGGGAAAATATGCGGAAAATCGAGGTTTACTGTCAAATATCTACTGTATTTTTTTTCGTAGCTTTATGAAAGCTGGCCCGCAGTTTAACTAGACCTAAGGGACTATGCATACCAAATTAGAGCTCAAATCATAACTGCATCCGCATAAAATTCCGTCAGCGAAAAACGGTCTCGGGACTGTTTAGAAAATTTCTCTGACTCTCTCTTTAGTGCGCGCTATTTCTATTCTCTTTTCTTCCGCAGGAAAAACCCTTTTCCATCTTGCTTGAATAAAGCCCCGGTCGAGAAAATCGACCACAGTTAGGCGAATTAAGTGAAAAGTCTTTTCAAAAGAAACAGCTTGTCTTGTTTCATGTGCAGTCGTGGACGAGTGGTCAGCATGCTTGCTTTATGAGCTAGAAGAGAACAGTTTGACTCTTCTTTTGGTTAATTTTTTTATTTGGTTTGCTTTTGTACTTTAAGTTAGTCACAGCTATTATCTGTGGTTTAACAGCCTTTGGCTATTTATTTGAAGGACCAAAAAAAGACTAATGAGCAAGCGACCGAATCCAAACCTACCTCTTCTTGCAGAAGATGCGAGTGCCCTAACTATCCGGCCACGACTCCACATGAACTAAACTGAAGAGACTTTTAGGTTATTTCGGCTAAACTTTGCATTCGATTTTTTTGACCGGGTAGGTCTGGAAACACCTGAGGAAATCAGTTTCATGATTGCAGATGCTTCACCTTTGAAACCTACTAGCTCCAGGTGGCAAAGTCCGTCTGCAAAAACAGTGACTTTCCTTGTAAGTCATTTTTTGGCCTGCTCTGGAGACTCTCTGTTTAATTTTTAAATATTGAAATTAAACTTGATTCAAGTTAACGTTAAGATGATCTACCTGTTCACACCATTCTCCACACTTTCCTCTTTTATCGAGCGAATAAAATTTGGCAAGAAAAGCCATATGAAAAGTGAAAGAGACATTTAATAAAGTTCTGGCCCTCTCTTTTTTAATTCCGGCTCATCGCGGAACAAAGCCAAAGAAAAAAAGCGCCGAAAAGCTTTTGGGTCGGGCCTAACTCTGAATAAAGACGCCAAGAGAAAAAACAGGTACCCGATTTGCAATATAAATATATTAGGTTGGCCAAAAAGTTTTTAAAATCTTTTTCTCTAAATCACCACGGTCTTTTTGGAACAGTTTAGCAAGAATAACAGTATATAACTTGTAATAGACCTTGAGAACCGTCAAGAAGGGAGACAACCAAATCACAGCCTTCGTTATGATATTATAACGGCATCCTGAAAAAATTCTTGCAAATTTTGGTATGAATAGTTTTTTACCTATTTCTAACGTAGAGGGTAATGCTTCCAAAGAAATCGCAAAACTGGCAAAGGTGTAACCAAAAGTGTATTTTTCTGTGATCGCTTCTGCAAAATTTGATTTAAATCGAGAGTCGTACTTGGGGTACTTATTTTTCATTGCGTTATTGCACAAAGGAACTAAATATTTCTGCATATCAATTGTCTCTCAAACTGAAAAAACCTTTTTTGTTGGATTTTGTTTTGGACTTTCTGATGAACTCTTGAAATTTGGAAAAAATTACATTCACAAAACAGACATGGCTTTCCGGCCGGATAAAGCTTTATTTTCATTCGAAAAGAGTCGCCGGGCCGGTTGAATTCCAACTTTTCACGCACCAAACGTTCACCCGCGCCAAAAATCTAGATGAAAAAAGCGACGGAGAGGATCGACGTGAGGAAAGATGGAATGGAATACCCGTACGGATACCCCGTACCCATGAGCATGATCGAAATTCATCAACTCACTTTCAAAGTCAAGAAGGGCGAGGCGGTAAGTCCTAGGGAACGTGTTTGAGTTTTTTTCCCCGCTCGGTATATGTACAGGGTGTTCAGAGAAATGTGCCGGTTTTGTCTTGTTGGTTTTTTGGCGCTCAGTCAAAATATCCAAAAAATTTTTTTTGCAAAAGAAAGGAGTGGGACGGTTTTTTGACCCAAAGAATTGTTTTCTCCGCCAGCGCGGAAAGTAGTGTATTCGGCGGAGACTTTTGGTCGCTTTTTTGTTTTGCACACTTACCTCAAACGCTTGACTATGATTTTTGAGGGTTAAAAATATGATACATGCTTATTTTAAAGTTGGCCAAGCATTTATCAAGCGTTCGGCAAAGGTCTGGTTTTTTGCTTTACAAGTTGTTTGGTAATTTCATCTGTTTCTAGGCCGGAATCCGAACGAACAACATGCTGAACGTGACCAAAGTCGACACTGGTGGTGCCGCTGAGTTTGAGGTCAAATTTGGTGACTGCATCCGGAAGATAAATGATGTTGATGTCTGTCCAGACGGTAAGCGAATCAAGAATTGCCTTTTCGGGCCCGGGGTTTTTTCAGCAGGTTAGGCTCAAGCCTAAGCCTAAGTCTAAAACCGAGACTAAGTCTGAATTAAGCATTCACAGGCAGTAGAAAACCGTGGGCGCAGAATGAACCTGATTATCTCACCAGCACGATTATGACCCCAACACACGGATGTCAAAAAAATGGTTGCTTTCAGCAGAAAATCGCTAGCCAAATACTAGGACTGATAGCCAAACCCTCGGCCGTAGTAATTTTTTATTTTTTCATTTTTCCAAAATGAAAAATGTCATAATGTCGTTTTTGGAATTTTTTACGTGAATCCTCGATTGAGCAGTTATCAATGCACTCGATTACGATAATTATAGTAATTCTTATGGTTTTTACGTGAACGGAATTTTTTATACGGTGCAAATATTTTAAGAATAATAAATCAATATTGTGTATAAACTGATCCGTTGTTGATCGGCTTGAGGGAGCAAACGATTTTTTTGCCGCGTCTCAAAAAATGAGTACAATTTTTGAAATCAGCGCCTCGAATACCCCAAAATCGACTATTTTTAGAACAATGTAAAAAATGACATTATGACATTTTTTATTTTGAAAAAATGAAAAATGACAACGGCCAAGGTGTTTGGCTTTTAGTCTTAGTCTTTGGCTAGCGATTTTCTGCTGAAAACGACTTTTTTTCCGACCTGGGGTAATAATCCGTGTTTTGGGGTTATAATCGTGCTGGGGTGATAATCGGGGGATTTGTGGGCGCAAGCTGCGAAACGGGGGCCAGAAAAGGAAGTTTTACCGCAAATCACAAGAACATAGTCTTTTCTTAGGAAAACCCAATCGCCAATTGTTCGTGGAGACATTTCGGAAACTGAATGCTAACGACTTTTCGGTATGTTACCTTCTACTGTTGGCCATATTGATGTCTCAAGAGAAAAGTTTTTTGGCGATATTGGATAAATTAATTTAGTTTTCAGTGCGAAATGACCGTTTATCGTCCTGTTACCACGACCGAAGCGGGTAGTCGATTGGAGAAGATTAAGAAACTTCCTGGATTTGTTTACAAAGTCGCTGTCATGTTCTCCATTCCCGGCTGCAAGCTTGCCCTGAGCATTCGAGGGGTTGATAATAAGGTCTATGTCTCGCAGGTAGGAGGTGATGATGACTATTAAGCAATATCAATTTTGCAAATTGTGCATTCTAATAACTTTTTTTTTATTTCCTTTCAGGTGTCCGAATTTACATTGGCGGGCCGCTGCCTTCTCCAAGGAGACGCCATCCTGGATGTGAACGAGACTCCAATCACAGGCAACAAACAGTGCAGCGATAAGATTATGGAAGTGTTACAGTCCAAAGGCTATGTCACCATGGTCATTGAGCAACCAGATGATATCGTAAACAGGGTGCAGGTCAGAAACGCTTTGCTCCATGAAAAAACTATCGAAATGGATCTTCCATTGCCTCCGGATGTGAATGACATCTGCCTGCGAGAAGTAAATCGTTATAAGAAAGAGCCGGAAATTAAGCCTAAGAAGGAGGTTATCCATGGAAAAGAGTAAGCTTATGGTTTGGAAGTTTTACTGTTTGCTCTGTAGAAATGAGACATGGCATATCGGGCCGGTAAAAGGTAGGCCGGGCCCGGCCCGTTTTCAAAATTTTTGAAGCCCGGCCCGATGAAGTTTACAGGCCCAGCCTGGCCCGGTTGTAAAATTTCGTTTTATCTTTAGACAGAAAACCCGACAAACCATCTTTTCTGTCAAAAGCAAAAGCTTGTTTTCGCAGAAAACCAAAATGCCAGACGAAAAATTGGCATCGCAATTTTTCGTGTCGGTACCAAAAAATCGGAACCGAGCTTCGGGCCGAAATTCAAAATCTTTGGCCGAAGCCTCGGCCTGAAAAAAAACGTCGAGCCCAAAGCCCGGCGCGGTTGCCATGTCTGGTAGAAATGACAAATCGTTGCTTTCTACACGGCTTTTAAGGTAACGGCCAAAATTTTTACCTTTCTTCAGTTACCAGCCCCGTCCTGACGCAAGTCGCATCAAGCTAGACGAACAGGCACAAGATACTCCCATTGTTTCCGACCGCAGCCCGATGCTTCTCATCAACGTTCCTGCTGCCCCTCCAAGTGCCAACTATCAATCCTTGGCGGCTCTGAGCAAAGAGGCAAAAAAGTGACAAGATTAGCATGCCGATTGAGAGTTTATGATTTAATTCAGTAAACAACCTCTCATTTATTGGCTATGATTCGCATAGATTCTTAAATTTATTTATTTAAAGGTTTCATTTTCTTCCGTATCCTCCTGAAGAGTAATATCCGGCGCTTCCATATGCGTTGTTATGACCGATACTCTCGACAACACTGCTGTCATAGCCACCAATGGATCCTACATGACTTGATACATCTTGCTCGGCCGCCAGCTTTGCGTGGTTTATTGAAGGGGCCAATATTTGAGCAACTCCACAGTCACTAGCGCAATAACTGGCAGGCTGTCCAGGTTCTCCTGGTGGACCGAATGGTCCTTCTTCGCCGGATTTTCCTTCAGTACCAGGCGGTCCGATTGGCCCTTGTGCCCCTGCCTGGCCTGGAACTCCAACTTCACGGCTAGCCTTTCCTGGTGTTCCATTAGGGCCCTTCGGTCCGGCTGGACCGGGTGGTCCCTTGGGTCCTTTAATCCCAACTCCGGCAATGATTGTTTCTCCAGAAGGCCCTGGTGGCCCTTCGTGCCCCTTAAAACCTCCTGGGCCGGGTTTTCCGGGAAATCCTGGGGGTCCCTCGGGTCCGGGATGTCCTTCCGGGCCGGCTTGTCCAGTAGGGCCGGCTAGACCAGGCTGTCCACGCTCTCCTTGCAGTCCTCTCATTCCCGGTGGGCCTCCGGGACAAATCACACAAGGCAAATCATCTTCTGGTGCTAATTCCACGTCCAGTCCGTCTTCGCCGGAGCGTCCTGGCATTCCAGCGTCTCCAGGATTCCCGTCTTCACCAGGTGGACCGGGGTTCCCGGGCATACCGGCTGGACAGTTCAGAGGATTACAGCCTTGACAGATCTGTCGATCCCATGGAGAACGCTTGTGTCGAGGCGAGAAGAAAATGGGTTTGTTCGCTGGAGCGCCGGTCTTGGGATCATGAACAACAACTTTATGGCCGGGATGGAGCTCGGCCCATATTTTGTTTGTCTCACCTCGAAAAAGGTTGGCTTTTTGCTCGATGAACAACTTATGGTCATACGCGCGGGAACATAGCAGTGGAACAGTAACGAGAAGGGCGATTGTAGTCAGTGCGCTGATCGCTGTTGACGCCAGCGCAAAATGGTAGTAGAATTCATGCTTCGGCATGTAAACCGTGATATAATAATAATATGTCAATAGTCGGTTACTTTAGGGAGGCAGATAGAAAAATTTAATTGCTTCGTTTTGAAAGCGTTTAACCCGTCCGAAAACAAAGTCTCCGAAACCCGTTTGATCAATTCAACCTTTATACACCGCGATTACCCGGAACTCTTGACTTGATTGCGGCTCAGTTGCCGCGTTTCTGTTGGATGGGAATAGTTTTTTAACGGTCCGCCCACAATTCAACGGCATCATTGTTCCGTCTTATCGAAAGTGTTTCTTTTTTTGAAGGAAAGTCTGTATTGATTTCGTTTTCACTTTATGCCGACGAAACGATCAGTCTTATTATCTAAGCTAAATTAGGTCAGTGTTCCTAACATTGGAATCTTGAGTGCTCTTCGCAGAAGTAAAGCGATATTTTGAATGGTTAGTCACTTTTTATTCAACATGATAGCGCTTGGTAAAAATTAAAAAAATGTCAATGGCAGTTTTGTACAAACAAATATTCGTTCGTTTTAGCGGTTATAATGGATTTCACTCGAGTCCACATAAGGCACCTCATCGATCATCAGCTTGACGGGATCCAGGCGCTAAAAAATTTTGCTTAAAAATTGTTTATGGTTACCATATTGGAATCCCATAAGGAGCGCACATGTCTTCGTCAAGCACCTCAAATTTAGAACGTAATTTTGTAACTCAAGGGCAAAACGATTAATATAATTGAAAAATAGTGCTGACAAACTTTATTAACAAAAAAAGATTCAAACATTTTGTTAATTCGTGGCTACCCAACATAAATATTATTATTTACTTGTTAAATTATATAATTCAATTCGTCGTTAAGAAAAATTTTAAGTAGGAAGGCAAAAATATTACACACTAGACACAATAGGACAAGGGAACTATACCCGAATGGACAACTTTCATTATAGAGAGCACTTGTTTTAGTAAGAGAGATTTGGAGACAATATTACACGAAAAAAAACTTAACTGTTGGATTCAGAATCCTGGAATATATGTATTATATATACACATTTTATCAAAATATTAGTATTTAAAAATAAAAAAATATTATCAAAAAAATTATAAAAATGTTAGGATTAAAACAACAGACAACCCGAGAAAATTGTTGCCAGGTATAATATCATTGTAATCTGCAGTATTCAAACACTCAAGCCGTCTTCTCACACCGAACCCAGCAGACTTTGGTTAGTTCCGACGGAAGTGGTATGCTGAAGGCCTACTTTGAGGGGTGCGGTGCCGTTAGCAAGTGGCGGAGTCACACGGTCCGTAAAGTCGCCTACTCGAGCCTTTTGCAGAGCACCTGGCGGTGTATGCGTGCTGCTTTGGGAGGAGTGGTTCTCAAGAAGTTTATCCATGTCCACCTTATGATGAGTCCATTCCATCGGTTTTTGATTGTACTGCCGGTACGGCCGTGTTAGTGAGCTGCGTTCGGAGTCTGTTTGCTGAAAACATGTTTTACGTTTAAGTGGGTTTATTTGGCATCTGAAGCCAGTTTTAATTTCCGCTTAAAAGCTTTTTCACAGGTTTTCCGGATTATAATGATTTTTTTTATCCGTCATTTTTTCCGATGGAGTCTCTTCTAACTCTTGCTTAAAACAAGAGTTGCAAACGAAAAGTTTTAAACGACAAAAAAGAAACATGGTTACGTATGAAACTGCTTGTAATGCAGCGTTACTGGCTTTGTCAAATTCGGAGAAGCAATTGATTAATTAAAAAATTTATCGCGTGCCAAAAGAGTAAGCTTGTGTCGTTTTCTGAAACAATGTAGAATGCATAATATTATAACACTGAGCTAAAGAAAAGCTGTTGCTTTACGGGCCTGCTCGTCAAACCTTGAAATTTGGTACTCATAAATTAGAGAAATATTAGTTTTTGCCCAGAAAACTCTATTTCTTCAAAGTGCAATTGAATTGAGATATGGCCCTTTGAAAACGCGCGGTTTTTCACCGCAAGGCACAAATTTGCCTTTTCCACCACTTCTGTCTTTTTCCGCTTGAAAATGAAATTTTTGGTAAAGTTGCCCCTGTTCAATGCTTTTGCCTGTCTGAAGTTTTGAAATTTAGCCCAAAATTTTTTCACAGATTTGATGC
Source organism: Bursaphelenchus mucronatus (assembly GCA_025436335.1). Classification (NCBI taxonomy): domain Eukaryota; kingdom Metazoa; phylum Nematoda; class Chromadorea; order Rhabditida; family Aphelenchoididae; genus Bursaphelenchus; species Bursaphelenchus mucronatus. The sequence continues at coordinate 47,789 of CM046358.1, read as the reverse complement.
TTATGACTTTCCCTCCCTCCACGCAAAAAGTTGTGTCTTTCTAAATCTTTAGAGGATGGATTTTAACTGAAGACCATTTTCTGAAGAACCCCGAATTTTTCTTAAGAGCCTAGCTGGCTAGGTTAAGCTTAATTACGTCGAAACAAAACTAATGTTGCTGAAGTTTGACCATGTCAAAAATCACGTTTTAATGTTGTTCCCACACCGAGTTAAAAGCTTTTACTTTCCTCCACAAACTTTGACACACCGTGTAGTCTTGTGTCAGCAACTAAAGATTTTTGCAGATGGTATATTCCGGGAAAAAATAACGGTTTGAGTTTTATTCGTAGACTTCCTCAAGCTTTTAGCAAATTAACTAGGATACCACTTGCGCTGAAAAGTTCGGACAATTTTGCACCGTGCTATTTCCTTTGTTTTTGTGGCCATCGCCGCGACTTCCCGTTTTTCCGCTAGCGACATACACGGTTAAGGGCAACGATACCAAAGGTCACGCGTGATGTCGACGTCAAAATTTTTGGGACTTTTCGGCACAAATAGCACTATAGACACATTTGAGCTGTAATTGCCAAAGTATCATTAAAATCCTAATTTCAACTCGAACAATCTTTGCTTAAGCCTGGTGCAGAACTTTTTGTCAGTTCTCTGTATTTAAAAAATTGTTTTTTTACATTTTGAAGTCTTCGTCTTCGTCGTAGAGAGTTACGGCGTGTCTGCATGTATTTTAGCACCAAGAAGATGCACATTCCCACCATACTTATTAGGACCATTCCAAGTGTCATGTTTCGCATATCTGTGATTGCTTCTGTTAAAACATGCATGTCATCGGCCACCTATAAATGAAGAGACATTAGCATTGATGGAATGTCGCTGTATCAATGTTGCTGTATCAGAATTCAAATTACCTGCATCATTTTTGGGATTCCTTTAAAAATGACGTTCATGTCCGGGTAGGGTAGGGGTTGTTCCATGGCCATGGGCGGCTCGGGATGATGGCTGTTCGCACTGCCCATCCTTTCGAACGGGTCGTGCCGGGAAAAGGAGTCGCGCCACAGATTGACGACAGACTGTTTAATTGGCGCTAAACAGTGGGACGCCTTTTTATGAAAACCCTACAAATGAAAACCGAAATATTTTCAAGGGAAGACATATTTGGAAGTGGAAATTAATTGTAATCCCGCTGTAATAATTTGGAAAAAGGGCTGGCAGAAAAAATGGGGGAGCGTTTGTTTGTGCAATGAAGAAAAGAAAATGAGGATTACGATTACATAAAGGGACTCTACTTTTTAACGCATAGTAACATTGCTGGCCCAATAGGCAAATAATAACGGAAACGCGATAAAAAACTTTTTATATGGCGCATGTCGTCGCTCACTATTCACTGAAAATCGCGGTTGCAAATTTTGTCTTTCCTTACAATTAGCATGGGGTTGAAGGCGTTTTCACAGAATTTTTGTGTCAAGTGTGCTTTTAATGCAACGCTAGAAATCAAAGTAAAAGATAAAACAATTATAAAGGCCTTATCGCATACGGCTCACACGAGTAAAGGACTTAAAAGCTAGCCCAATAAAAATTTCCGTATTACTCAGCACTGATTAGTCGGCCTTCGTCGGATATCCCAACGGATAAGACCAGAAAAAACAAGTTTACGCGGAAAAGAGACGATTAAAATTTTAAGTCCTTCGTGCACTTGAACGCTGTCCGGGGTTCTTGAAAATTGCAAAAAAGAAGAACGGCGGAGAAATCAAAAAGAATATGGCCGCAGGGTTTGGAAGTGCTAGTAAGTGGAGGTGATTGATAGAATGTAAAAAGAAAAGGAGGCAATAAACTCAGCATGAATACTGGAGACTTTGCTTACAACGCTGGCGCATTAAAAGCGCAGTCAAATACACAAGTTGGTGAAAAAAATTGGTAGGGGCCAAAAACAATGTTTATTATGATAGGGATGGTTTAACGGAAGTTCATATTGGCCTAAAATATTCCCTTTAGAGAGGTCTTGTACATACTGATTTGCGAAAAGTAAATGCAGCTTTAAAAAAACTCTCTAGTGGAAAAAATACAATTGTTTAATGAAAACAGGGATATCATACTTCTTATTTGCTTGAAATTTGTTCCACGAATAAATTGAGAACTTGCATCAGCGTTCTTTGAAAGCCTATATATTTCCGTTATACACACGCTTTATTTCAACCAACGCGAAAAAAAGTCACCTGAAGTTAACCGGAAATTCGCCAAAAAATGGAAGATGCCCAACCGGGTTGAAGAATTCACAAGCATGGCCAGCGAAACACAAAAGAATCGCCGGCATGAATGTTAATCGGAGGCTACCGTACGAAAATTATTTTCTCTAAAAAGACTTTTTCTCTAGAAAAATGAAAAAATGCCTGGTGTTGAAAGCAGTGGTTTAGTAAGTACGGCGGCAAACTCGACAGTTGAAAGTTGGCCCACTACAGAAAACGAAAAGCTCAAGAATATTATTTCTGGTTTTGAAAAACCAGGCGATATGGCCAGGAAAGCGCACAACCCCGCCGTTGTTATAAATGTCATATTCCGAGAATTAACTTTGTATATCAAACGGGTTAAAGAATAAAAGAAAGGAATTAAAAACAAACAACGAAAAATACCAGTCGCTTCTCAAAGCGAATTAAACTATTACAACTATCAAACTGCGGAAGTATCTGCTTTCAAAAGGCCGTAAATCAAACAAAATTTATATGTCATGTGCGAGACTTGGAGTCATTTTCACCAGCACAAAACATCTCTGCGGGATGAAATCTAAGAGGCGATAATTGTTATTTACTGAATTTTGAAAATCGCATATCATAATTTTTTATTTCCCGCTATCAACGATACTTTGGTGCTGAAATCGACTCTCACAACCTCTGAAATTGTCGATTACACACAAGTTTTGCGGAAGGGCAGCTTCTTTTACAAAAGGTCCCATCACCGGGTTCCCCATAAAATTACACAAATTCCTATATGGCAGTTTTAGAACATTAGAATTGATCTGAAAAAATCCGGGAGACTTTGAATCACAAATGCATATCTACCCCCGCACTAGGTCTTTAAACCCAATCATTTGGCCATTAGATCCTAGCATCTGGCTTGCGGAGTTTAAATGCCCAAAAAAATCTTTAAACTAGACAACATGTAACATGATAAGACGCAGTTGTAAAATTACCAGAAACATTGTTTCGCAAAGGTTTTATAAGGCATGATTATTAAGGTAACATGCATAAGGCTTGAGCAAAAATATATCACATTACCACGTTCTGCCGCGCCACAAAAATTATACGTGAAAGCAAACAAAATGCATGAAAATCCTTTTCAATCTTTTGGATTTACATCGATAAATTGCGTGCTTTCCAAACGTTTATTTAATGTGTTTAACACCTGAGACGCAAGGCCTAACGCTTTAGAAAAGGAAGACCCTCTTGCATTCATAGCAATAACCGCAAAACGTTTAACAAAAAAGAAAAATTGTCTTGTGCAGGTGTATGTAAATTGGAATTATAATCCAATTTAATCTATAAAAATTCAAACCCCTTAATTGCATGTTACCTGAATCGCGTGACTCGCTACGAACATAACATTTGAAAAAGAAATTTGAGCCAAGAAAGATTTAGCGGATGACGGCAATTATGTAAAGGGCGAGGTTTCTGTCAAATGACGAAGTCTTATTAAGACAATGAGCAAGGTCCAGTTTTTAGGCCAACATAACGGTGATTGCACATGTCTCTGTGCTGATAGCAACAGCCAGCTGAAACGACAAAATTGTTTGGCCAAACAAAACTTTGAGCCGGCGCTATACAAAAAGAACCGCTTTTTCGCTTTTCGCTGAAGTTGCCGATTTCAGATGAATAAACATTTGGGCATTACGGGGTACTGAATGTCGAAAAACCTCGAAAACGTTGATTTTACCTCTCCCACTTTTTAAGTCGACTTTTCTTTTATTTTCAGACCTTCCAATTTATTTGTGTAATTTCCCGCCTGTTATCGCCCTTGCCGAATTTCAAAAAAATCGCACTAGTGAACAGCCGCTCTTATCCGGCAAAAAAAACGATTGCAAATTTCAAGTAGATCTCTTTTGGCCAGAAATTGGACGCCTATGGCGAATAAAAAGCCGCCAATTACTGCCAACAGAAATATGAGCCGGACAAAAGCGCAGTGAATCACGTAAAGGAAATACTTGCGGAATACGGTGGCAAAAACAGAAATTTTTTAAGAGCCGCCCTTGCTCAACTTTAGTGTTTATAAGCCAATGAAACCCATCTTTTAAAATACTACGTCATCGGATTTGCAGGAGAAGCGTTGATTACGTATGGAGAAATTGCTTCGAAACGCTGCCGAAAAGTTCGCCAATTTTTTCATCGATTTATTTACTTTGTTTTTTTTGAAAACGTTGCCAGTCTTCTTGTAGATTTCTCTAGGGTTTCCTTGGGTGGTAAAAGACAAAACGTTAAAAAAACCAACGACGCGTTTCAAACCCATTAACAAACCTATTTGCCTTTCAGGGCCGCCCAAGAATGGGATAGATCCCTTGGGTCCGCAAATCGTATTCATCTCCGCTGACCCAGGACTTTGAAAACGCAAAACTAAGTCTTCCCGATTATTTTCGTCTTATTTCTCTTCCGTCTTGACCAACTGTTTATGAAAAAATGCTTAATTGAAAACGCCGGATTTGAAAACAATGTTGATTGAAAACTTCGGACGAATGACAAAAAACAATGTAATTTAGAGATTGGAAACAGTTTTACGACATCTTGCTTCCGAAATGTGTAAAATGAGCAGTTCAAAAAAGATTTCCCTCCGAGTTCAACTTAAGTTTTTGTGATTATTTTCTGCAAATTGGTGCTGATTATTCTATTACATTGGTAAAAAAGTTGGGAAAAATCGAGGCATCCCCATCGCGGCGTTTTTTGCATTATACATCAAAAGCAGGCAAAAATTTCGTTCCTCTAGCCGGACTGCGAAAGTCCCCCATTAAAACTGCCGTTAATATCCAAATAAATTTTATCTCTTGTTATGAGAGATTAAGCAAGTATCCAACGTCAATTGTAAATCCTTGACTTCTCTGGCCATAGACTAAACACAGAGTCCTAAAACAGCCCTTTCCATAACGAACCTTTAGCACGAAAGGAAATCTGTAAATCTTAGAGGGTTGAGTTAAAAGTGCCCCGAGAAAACATTGCGTAGATTAAGAGCAAATTTATCCCCTACACTTAAGGCTGGGCTTTTCTAAAAATACACGTGCTGATTTGCTTTGCGCGCGATTCCTCTTCAGCGGCTGCGTTGTAGCCCTCTCACACAACACAAAATATCCGCACTTGACCGAAATGCTCAAAACCTATTAAACTTACTTGCGCTCATGGTGGAAACTACTTTTACCCCTAGTGCTAATACCATTACGGGCCTAATTTGTGAAGGAAACGCAAAATGCATACGAGCTGGCGGAAACTCTCAAATTCTCCTCGCGGTCCAGGAAACGGAGTTGTCAACAAGGTTATCGGATTTTCACGCAATTACCGACATGGCACATAAAAAGTAAAGAACCTAGTACAAACGTTGGCTAATAATTTTAATTTGAAAGCCGCAGCGTTCGTGAAGATTCAACTCATCGTGAGATTTGTCAACGAAAAAATTTTGATCTCTTCACTCTATCGTTCTGTCCAAGTTTAGAAGCTATATACTTGTGAAACTTGATAATTTATAAATTAAAGAACCTTTATTCAGAAAGCAAAGACAAAAAAATTTCACCTCACACGACACGAAATTTCCGCCGCCTCTTTACTTGCGTGCAAGTGGACCAACAGTAATTAGAATGTTACATTTGCCTTTCTAGAAGTTTTTTGGAGTGCTTCTCTGGCCATCCAAAATCCCCGAGATCAAAGTCGCACAGTTTTGACGGATTAAGATGGCTGGTTTTTGGCCATCCTGACGTTAAAGCCGAGTCCTACATAGCATTATGACTCAAAAAGGTAGCGTTAATAAAAAAAATATGTAGTTTTTTTAATCACTCCCGTTGGGAAAAGAATTAGAGAAAGTGTAAAAAGAGCGACGACCATTAGTTATAGCTTGGGTATGCAAAGTGCGGACAGCGGTCCGGGAGGGGAATATTTTGTGGCGACATCTTTGATAGCTTCCGGCAAAAAAAGTATTTTTTGTGGAAGAAATTCCCTATACGGTAGAAATTGATATGGTGCCAAAAGTCTAGCCAAGCTGGTTCTATTTCTAGCTTGGGGAACATTTTTGTATTTTTTCTCCCAGTTTTAAAAGTAGATGTTGTGTGATAAATCATCTATTATTGCGACGATGAAAAACTGTATTTACGCCGATATGCTCCATTTTAACAGGTCTTGCCAATGTAAAGGTATAAATCGTTGTTTATTCAGTTTTCTTGTCAGAAACAGACCATATCGTTAACGCTTGCAACCGCCTTTATAAAAAATGTCAAAAAAAGTCTTTAAAAGGACAGTACAGGTACTTTTGAATTACGCTTTTTACGGAGTGGAAACAAAATGTCCAGAAAGCTTCTTCGTCTATTGTACCAATAACAACGGGAAAAACATAATGGTGACGATCTACTTGCTTACTAATAAATGGTTTGCTTTTTGAAAATATTTTACCTTTGTTTCCACTGCAGTACATAAAAAAACTTTTTTGAAATTTCGTTTCGTGCGCCGTAAAAAATGCAATTCAAATGTATAATGGCTGTTCTGGCCCTTTAAGACCTTTAAACATTGCTGCGCAACATATTGCGCCTTGAATCAAAAGATTTCGGGCTAAAATAGGTCACGTATAGTCAACTTCCGCCCCTCATAATTCGATGCCCGGCCATTTTGCAAGAATTGAAACCAGTTTATAGTACTACTTTTCAAGGGCTTTCAAATGTTATCGGTCGCATCCTAGTTGGTAATGATAAGTTTATACACTTCCCTTTTTAGTTGTTTCTGTAAAGAGCGAAACTAATGCCACCGATACATACGTCTTTAAAAATCCTATTACATGTTTATTACATCTTTCCCACCCTTAAACAGGAAACCACTAACAATTATCCAAATAACTCAATGATAAAATTATATAATGTCTAAGGGCAACACAATTCAAGTGGGCGTGTTTACAAGGGAGTATTAGTGCGATGAACACGCGTTTTATCCATTCAACAGGATAAACAACAAGATTTCTAGAATAGAAAGATTTGTGAAGTAAACTCAATACCGAGACTCTTAATCCTGGTTAAGGTCGCGACAGCCAACCACCTATAGTCAGTCGGGAAAATAATGGGCACAACGTCGCCGCGCCAAACGCGTCGCTGAAATGAAAAATTAATTAAATTTTCCGCGATGCAGTGCATTTTCTCGGATGCGATGCGGTTGTTGATGCGACAAATTTCCCATTATTTTCCCGATAGACTGATAACAAGTGATAGATACACTTTGCGTTGCAAATAAAAGGTGTCTACAATTTTTCACCTTCCGTTGCTTTTAAAACTGAATTTAATTCTTTCGTCTTAAACCCTGCTTTAGCAAGCAGATCCTTTCGTCCTATGACCACACAGAGTTCAAATACTGCTCTTCTCCTAACCAAAAAAGATTCAGTAAGTTAAAAGTCGGTTTCTCCCGAAACAAGCAATAAATCCCAGAAAAAATGCAATCCTATGCCCGAAGGCCATAAATCTTTTTTCAAAAATTGGCAAGAGCCATAATTGATAGTAATATGCATAATAATTTGTTTGAAAAAAATAACAAAAAATGCAATTGTCAACTCGCCTTTCGGAAGACCGTTTTTTAAGACAATATTTATTTATTGATTTTACTCGACCGCTCTTTTTTAAAAGTTACGAAAAGGTTTTCAAGTTCATTTAAGTGTCTAAAATGGAAACATACCGTCTGGTGTGCTATGCAAAGACATTGGAAGAATGATTCATTAAAAACCACTAACACCTTGATAGTTATCCTAAGCCTATTAAACAGCAAGATAATCGGTCAGAATTGGATAGGGCTTGATGAATCCAGGACTTAACTGCGTCGGAAATGAGGATCACGACGATAATCCCATTTGTCATAAACGGATTTCCGGAAAAATTGAGAAACTATTCGAACGTAAATTAAAAAAACGCCCAAATTTCTAATTTAGAGCGAAGGATTTGAAAAAAATAAATTCTTTCATTAACATGTTGCCAAAGACTTTTGATTTTCCCATGCTCTTTATTTCTACAATCAGCAGATATTGCTTAATTTTTTTGACCATAGCACCCTGTAAAGCCAAAATTTTGGCGATACAACACGCTTAATATTAAAACCTCGCGTGCCACACAAAACTCCACAACTAAAATTTATTTCCGCTTCGGGTGTTTGAGACAAAAAATATATTGTTGTTTTGTAAAACGCAAGGCCAAATTGAAACTAATTTTGGCGGGGCGGTAGTAAACGCCTGAACATTTTAAGAGAGTATTGCGGGCGCTCAAAATCCTTGTGCAGTTAGCAAATAAGCGCATTTTTTTATTTTCTGTTTACTTAAAAAGCTTACATGGACTGTAGAATGTGTTATTGCATTGTAATGCGTTTTTTGGAGCTAAAATAAGAAACAACGGGTTTATATGGTCGTGTAATATAATAGAACGTAAACGTTGGCCAAACAATGCAAAAAATTAGGAACAGAAGACTTGACACGCAAAAAACACAAAACTGTCAGGCGCTATGAAAGTGCAATCATGGTTATATACCTATGCAAATTTGTATCGCATATTTACTGTAAAACAAGAATCACAACAAACCAGTTTTTCAGAGTTTGCACAACACATGGTATCCTAAATTGTAATTACCAGGAGAAGTACCCCAAGTGCGACGGTCAGATTTTGATGAAACTTTTCACTAATTCAGAACAATTTTTTCAAAGACGTATTCGAGACTCCTAGCTCGCGCTTTACAGAAACGACTGTAATTTAAAAAATTGAAAGTTGGCAAAAATGTGACACTTTTTTGCGAATTTTGGTATGAAAAGTGTCATGCCTATTTCTGCGCTAGAGGATAATCATTTTACAAAAAAAGTCTGGCAAAGTTATAACCAAAAAGCGTTTTCTCTCTGACCGCTATCCGTGTTTTGCGTAATCTCTGGGCCGCAAAGATCCTTTAATATTTGCAAAGCGCGGGCTAAGACTTTCAGAAATTGATGTGTGGCCTATTTTTGACGTGCGTGCAAATTTAAAGAAAATCTGAGCGTCGCACTTGGGAGTCCGAGCGTTGCATTTTCTTCCCATGTTAATTGAAATAAAACATCTTCGTTGTATTTTTGATTAGTGAGTCAACAGGCCGCTTTGCATCAAAACGCAAACGCCGCCAGGAGTAGCCATCGCTATAGCTGATCAAACAAAGCAATACAGTCCACTCGCAAAACGGGGAACCGAATTTGGCTTTGGGTTTCGTGACTATAATTCATAACTTTTTTTGAAAATTTAATAACGTTTTTAATGTTTTCAGTCGATGCACCAGATATTGGTTTTACTCTTATTGATCAACGTCTGGCGAGTTAAATGCTGGCCCTTCTGTCCATGTCATGATCTGCATGCTCAATGCGTGAATGGCATATGCCAATGTGTCAGCGGATTCATAAAAGATCCACAAAGCGGGTTATGCAAGCGAGCTATTGGCAAGTTTCAGCTTGGACGGGTATGTAGCTTTACCCGAGATTGCAAACATATACATCATGTTTGTGTGAATGGAGAATGCAAATGTGCACCGAATTTTGTACAGGTGAAAGGCAAATGTCGCCAAGGTAAATGGCTCCTTCTGTTTCTGACGATGTTGTAAATCTTTAGCATTACAGTTGGGTGATTATGGCTGCCTGGAGAGCATAGAATGTGGGAAGGGTCGATCCGATTTGCTGTGCGTTGATTCTCAATGTAAATGCGCCGTGGGGTATATACAAGTTGGACGTAAATGTGTATTAAGTAAGTATGAAAATCAATGGTTGGAACTCGGGCTGAAGGTAACAAGACTGAGCAATATAACCGTTTCAAGGCACAACTTATCCATTAAAAATTTTTATAAATTGACGGCATATTTTAAATGTCAGGCCTATAAATTAAATCTTCCCATGTCCAGCTTACGAGCTCTACAAGTTGTCGTGGAGGTGCGTTCCGTGGTAGTTAATTATTGAAAAATGAGTCATGCATGCACTTTTCAAGACCTAACACTTTTTGCGTTAGTCTGGAGTTTTCTTTCCAACACGATTGATTGATGAGTTTGAGCGCACACCTGCGGCCAAACATTATATCCGCAAGTGAGAGTTCTTGCTTTCTCTTCATAATTTTATAGGGCAGAAAATATGCGAATATTCCTACTACTACTATTTTACAATGCAGGGGCACTGGCCGACGTTCGACAGCCAAAAAAAGACATCAATTCTTTACATCGGCATAGAGATCGTCTACCTCAGAAAAAAACAATAAAAATTTGGCTCCGTTCAACGACATAGGATCGCCTTCAAACACAGGGATTCCTCCAGGTAAGTCTTTGTCTTTGTGACGACTAAGGGAAGTGTTGCAAGTGTGATGCTCAGGTTTTGAATGAAACTCTAGATTATTTCTCAAGACGTATGCGGTACTCCCAGCTTACGCTTTGCAGAAACGACTGAGAGTTTTAGGTCAGAAGTTGGAAAAAAAACCTTTTTGCAAATTTTAGCAACCTATTTCTGTCGTAGAAAGTAATGTTTCCATAAAAAAATTCTTTTACTAGAACAATAGTAAATTAAAAGTGGTTTTTTCACCGTCCTTTGCGTACTCTCTCGGCGACAGAGGTCGTGCGACCTCTCAGATGTTCCTGCAAAGCGCGAGCAAAAACGTTTAGGAATTTATAAGTTACCAATGACATGTGTGCAAATTTTAAAGGAGATTTGAGTGTCCTACAGGAAGCCTTTCATTGAAAAATAAGAAATAGCACGCTTAACTGCGAAATGGAAAATGAAAACGTTAACGTTTTTGATCTATTCTTACAGCTTTCACATACAACCTTTAACAATAACGCACTTTTTTTAGCCTTTCCCGTGTCCTATTTATTCTGTCCTTTCAATGTTGAGTTTAATCTCAAGAAGTCGATAACAGTTTATATGTATTCTTCCGACATAAATAACAAAAAAAAAAATGAAAAAGTCTTTGCCACAAAAAATTTTAAACCTATCGTATTACAATGAAAAACATGAGATTAATTTAGATAGTGTTTGCTCCGCTGATACGGCCTGTGCAGGTTATCCTCTGGCCTACTGCGACGGAGTGTGCAAATGTCGGGAGGATGCGCTAAATGCAGGAAGCGCTTGTATCCCAAATCAAGACGAGCCAACTGGAGCGAGTTGTCCGGCCGATCAGACCTACGTCAATGAACTTGGAACTTGTCTAGCAGGTAACTGAATATCGATCAAATCATTTTGATATTTTAGAAGCAACGCCTGGTAGTCCTTGCCAATACTCTCAGCAATGTGGAGCAGCTGAGCCCGGGGCATTTTGCCAAAATCTGCAATGCCGCTGTATTTATGGGATGAGTAATGCTGAAGGCGGCTCGTCGTGCACATTCTTAAACAAAAATTGCACTCGAAAAAACCAGATTTGGGTCAGCGAACTAGGGGAATGCAAAGAAGGTAAATTTCAAAAATATTCTTTTTAGTTTTCATTATAGTGATCTTGCCTGGCGCTGGACCGTGCACCCACTCAATGCAATGCACAGTAGTGGTACCGGGTGCCCGATGCTCCATGGGAAAGTGTGTTTGTCCGGCGAATCTTCCCGTTGCTGTAGATGGAACGTGTGGTTCTAATTGCACTGCTGATCAAATTTTTTCATCCATTACCGGAAGCTGTCTTCCAAGTAAAGAATAAGAGTTTTTACAAAATGTTCTTAATACACATGAAACAATGTTTCCAGAATTTTTGTGCTACGTTAAAGATCAAACTGTTTTAGCAGTCCAGCCCGGCGATTCGTGTCTGTATTCGATCCAGTGTCACGCAGTTGAGCCAGGTATGCTGTGCGATAAAGGAAAATGCAGATGCCCTCATGATCAAGTATACTCCGGACAACGGTGCATGAGCCGGTGCCCTCGCGGCTTCATGAGGAATCCGGCTGGAATTTGCCAACCGGGTTGTAGATCTAACCAAATTGAAAATTCCGGTGTTTGTATTGACGTTGTTGCTCCAGGGCAAAATTGTTTAGTGAACAGGCAGTGTACCGGAGGATCACAATGCCTTGATTCGACATGCACATGCCCACCACATATGAAACCTTTGAATGGAATTTGTACCTTACGTACGTTCGTTTGAGACTACTCTTCTATGCGATCTAGTCAGTATACATATACAGTAGTTGCCAGCGAACTGTCAATTTTTTTATTTCGACCGTAACTTTACTTAGAGCTAACAGAATTTGATGAGACTAAGAGTGTTTGAGACGTTAGGAGATAGGGTTTGGCCCCGTGCAAAAGTTTTATTTTATTACGATCATAGGCATGGCAAAAAAAAAAAATTTTTTTTGTTGGACAGCGAATTGTCAATTTTTCGATTTTGGGGCCTAAGATCTTAAGAAAGCTGTAGGCAAACGTCACAATACAGAGTAATCGGTTTTTAAGGACCATAGAATAGAAGGAATTCAAAGGCGATAATAGGCATGACTGAAAACAACTTTGTTCTATTCTGTGGTCCCAAGAAACCGATTACTCTGTTTTGTGACGTTTGCCTACAGCTTTCTTAAGATCTTAGGCCCCAAAATATGAAAATTCACAATTCGCTGTCCAACAAAAAAATTTTTTTTTTAATATTTTTGCTATGCCTATGATCGTTATGAAATAAAACTTTTGCGCGGGCCAAACCCTGTCTCCTAACGTCTTAAGCACTCTTAATTTCATCAATTCTGTTGACTCTGAGTAAAGTTAAGGTCGAAATAAAAAATTGACAATTTGCTGACAACTACTGTATGTGTTTATCCATTTGAAAATATTGTTCAAATGCTATGATTGCATGTGCGGTTACAGTACGATCTTCGCCACTGCACAATTGCACAATTGATGAACAATGTAGCGGTGGCTCGCACTGCGTCAATTCTATTTGCACATGCCCGCAGGGAACATCTGTTATGAATGGACAATGCGTTACTCCAATAACTGGTAAGCTATATAAAAACAAACAAATCTCATAAAAACATTCTTAGTTCCCCCAGGGTCGGCGTGTAATCGTGCCGTGCGATGTAGCGGTGCTTCTGTCTGCCTGGAAAACATTTGTACATGCGCTTTACCCCTGCTAGCCATCAATGGATCCTGCCAGTACCCTCCGTCAGGTACCTATTTAATATTTTTTATATTAGCTTTAAAAATGTGCAATACTTCACAAGCGCGAGTTTTTAGTTCATCCTGGCGGTTCATGCCCTTCTGGCCGTGAACGGTGCACTGGCGGATCAATTTGCCAACAAGGAACTTGTGAATGCCCGTTAGGAACGGTAGTTGAAGGCACAGAATGCAAGGTGGTGGAAAGAGCCCGGCCGGGTCAGCCATGTTCTGTGGCACGGCTTTGTCAAGGTCACTCGTACTGCGTCCGTGGGGTTTGCACTTGCATATCAGATTTCATCCAAGTTGGGCAAGAGTGCGTCAGACCTAACACTGTCTTAGCAGGAAATTCGTGTGCAAATGGGGAGGCGTGCGGGAATAATGCATATTGCAACATAAATAAGGTGGTTTTAACTAATATTTTCCAACCAACAACGTTCCATGTATAAATTTGTTCTTAGATTTGTGATTGCATTAGCCCAACTATCAATGTTAACGGAATTTGCCAAAATGCAATGACTGCGCGGCCCGGAGATCCGTGTGAAAACGGAGAGGTTTGTACAGGCGGTTCAAATTGCCAAAGTGGAAGATGCGTTTGCCCGCCTGGCATGGCAAATCAAGGTGGAACGTGCAAAGACTTGACTGGTAATTCAAAGCTTTACAATTCCTTTAAGTCTAACTTTTCAGGCACTCTCGGCCCGTGCATGGATTCGTCGCAATGTGTAGGTGGTTCTTTTTGTGACATGTCGCGAAATGTTTGCGTTTGTGCCATTGGACAGATGCCTGTTGGAGGTGTTTGTGTCGAACTGTTTGCTCGGCGGTCCAAACGCGCAGTAAGTCAGTGCTTACGTGACAGAGATTGTCATGGTATTTGTTCTGGATTACAATGTCGTTGTGAACGACGGCAAGGTGCGGTTTACGGATTTTGCAGTTCTGAAGCAAATTCGCCTGCAACCACACATTCATTGACAAGTTCTCCTCAAGGTAGGACATAAAAAATTGTTTGTTATTTTGATATCAGCCTTGTTTACGTTGCTTTTGAAAACTATACTGTTCTTTTGTTGGTGAAGGTTTTCGCACTTTCTATTTTATAGTAGCACTGGTAGGTGTTGGGCCAGGATCCCGATGTGGAATGCCTGGTTTAACCTGTGTGAACGGATCGTCATGCATTCAGGGTGTATGTCTATGCCCTCACGGCGCAATTGCTTTAAGTGGAGCATGCCTTCAACGCAGAGATGGTACGCCTCTTTAATTAAAAAAAAGGCCTTCTAGCCGCCGCCGGAGAAAGTTGTGCAAACGGAGAGGAATGTAATGGCGGAACGTATTGTGATGTACACAGTTGGCATTGTAAATGTGTAAATCCTGAGATGATTGGTATAGGAAAACAATGCGTTCCTCGATTACGATCACCCCCAGGATTTCCATGTGACAATGGCGAGATTTGCACAGCCGGTTCGACTTGCGAGTTGTCTACAGGAAAATGCGTTTGCCCCCTAGAGTTGATCTTACGAGACAAACGTTGCGTAGAAAGGCCGCACGTTGGTCCCGGCGCTCGGTGCGGCCGTGGTGAAATTTGCACCCGTGGATCAGTTTGCAGTCCTACAACATCCATTTGCGTATGTGCTGCCACTCATGTCCAAATATATGAGGTGGGTGATTTAACTTTCTGAGTGGCAAAATAAAACCTGCATTTAAATCGTAGAAAACCGAAGGACTTATGAAACCCCTTTAGGAGTGTCGTCAAATAGTTTATGTAAAATATGGCGAATGGTGTGGCGGCGAAGAACGAAAATGCGTGGGTGGTTCGGCCTGCGTAAACGGCCGTTGCGGATGCCCGTTACGAACGCAACACAAGCATGGCGTCTGTATGACTATACCTAACCGCTTGCCAGGTGAATTATGTGAAATTGGCGATGAATGTTTGAGTGGAAGTGTCTGCCAGACTGGTCGCTGTCATTGCCCTGAAGGACAGTTATTACGAACAGGAAAGTGTGTCAGTCCTTTGGTCGGTAAGCTATATTGACTTTGTGTCGGATATCCTTATAGTTCCCCTTGGAGGGACATGTGAATTGGGCGATTTTTGCCTCAGTGGTTCAGAATGTACAAACGGAATTTGCTTATGCTCTGCAAGATTAGCAACAGTGGATGGAGCGTGCACTACAATCCAAACAGGTTATTTCTCCAGCTGTCTTTGTGTTCGTGTTGTTTTTCTTGACCTTGGTTTTCTGCTGGTTTCTAATTCACCATAGAAATAATTTTCCTAAGTTAAAAAAGTGTTTACAGCCTCCGTGTTCTCTCGCTGCGATTCCTCGCACCCATGCGAGAAGGGAACAACCTGCATTAGGAATAGATGCGAATGTAAAGACGGATTTGAATATCGACAAGGAGAATGTAAAACAAAGCTATTTGCAAGACATGGCGAGCACTGCACAACCAATCAGACATGTCCAGTTAATGAGTACTGTAGTCCGAGAAAACAATGCGAATGCAAAGTTGACTATGTGCACTCCAATGGGAAGTGCGTCAAAAGACCCAAAAAAGGTTAGTCAGTATGAGTAGTTGAAAAAGGTTTCAATTGTCGAAAAAGGAAATGTTTGTATTTGGTGGCGCGAACGCGGAAGGTTAAGAAATGAAAAGAAATTATAGATACTTGTGATATTCCGGTTTGACCATTTTCTGATTATTTCGACAACAATTCTTTTAGTTTTTCCTGGCGAAGTATGTGAAGGCGAAGATTTCTGCCTCAGTGCGTCAAGATGCGTTCATGGCAGGTGCCAATGTCCGCCAAGCCGTCCAGTTCAGTCTGGCCGCGTTTGCCACCCAGAATCTGACAGTAAGTTTTTGATTGCTGCATTACGTGAAGCTTATTTGACAACGAGCATTTCCTTTGCTTCTAATTTGTAGCAGAAAATAAATTACCTCTGGTTCGTAAGCCACGGCGGCTTGCGGTGGATGATAAGAATATTAATTTTTTGTCCATGTTTCTAAGCCCCGATGAGGAGCCACGTCAAAATGTTCAACTTGGCGAATTGTGTGACCGTACCTTGTCCGATTGTCAGGTCGATAACGCTGTGTGTTCCGACTCTGTCTGTCAATGTTTACCGGAGTATGTTCAAGCAGGTCCTTTGTGTGTTGGTCGTAATAAAAGTGAGTTTATGGAAAAGTACTAAACTTGTAGTTTCTAACCTTGTTGTTAACCCGGAACAAACCTGTGGAATGGGCGATTTCTGCGACGGAGGCGCTGTTTGTATCCACAAGATTTGTCGGTGTCCCCAGGGAACGTTCGCTTTCGGGCGGCTCTGCGTGTCCAACGAACAATTTTCGCCAAAACCTAATCCTAACGTTCCTGATTTAAACACTGGACCCTACCACAAAACCGTAATAAAAAGTAAGCTTTCAATTGACAAAAAAGATGCCTCGTCGTAAAACAAGTATGATTTTCTTTGAAATTGCTTAGAGTCTCCGGGAACCGACTGCCGCCTCAATCCCGCAATTTGCACCGGCAATTCATATTGCTTCAATGGAATGTGCGTGTGCCCAGTGGGATACGAGAATTACAACGGGGAATGCCGTGTTCCTCGGATCTACGGTAAGTCTCTACCAAAGGGGCTAAATTAAATTTTAGCCGAGCCGGGTCAGAGCTGCGAGCGACCAGTTGGGCAAATAGGGGTAGTAGAATGTAGTGGAAACTCGGTGTGTGCGAATGGGTTTTGTGTGTGCCCCAACGGTGAGCCAATACAACGAAGTGTATGCGTCAC
Organism: Bursaphelenchus mucronatus; assembly: GCA_025436335.1. NCBI lineage: Eukaryota > Metazoa > Nematoda > Chromadorea > Rhabditida > Aphelenchoididae > Bursaphelenchus > Bursaphelenchus mucronatus. The sequence continues at coordinate 30,735 of CM046358.1, read as the reverse complement.
TGTGAATACAATTGGCAAGTTGATTAACACCTTCTATATATAATTGATACAATAATGTTTAGCTGGTCCAGGAGAACCTTGTGTCGATAAAATCACCCGATGTACTGGTTCTTCAAGCTGCATTAATGGCATTTGCACATGCCCTACAAGACAAAGTTATTTGAACGGTCAATGCGCCACTATAACAGTAATCGCCCCATTACCAAGCCAACAATGTAACTCAAATTCGCTCTGTCAAGGAAACAGTGTATGCCGCCAAAACGTTTGTCAATGCTTGCCAGGCACCGTCCTAAACCAGCAACAAACCGTCTGCCAGCCAATCGTGTTGGGTACTCCGAGTAAGGACTTATACTAACCTAGAAATTTTAACCATACGACTAGTAATTAAAGATTCCATTAGATATTTTGCATTACTTATTTCACTTTTAATAAATTTATTGACGCTGACCCACACTCAAATAAAATCTGAGCTCAATATCTATACACAGATTTTTCCGATTCCCCACATAAAGCTAAATATGAAAAGTAAAAATTCGCTATTTTTATTTAGTGAGAGTTAACGTTCTTCCTGGACAACAGTGTTCTTCTGGAGTCGGTTGTGGTGGAGGCGCAATGTGCGTTTCAGGCGTATGTATTTGCGTAAATGGGCAGGAAGTTTTCAATGGACGGTGCACAAACGGGCAGTTTTACCCGGTGTCAAACCCTACAACTCGAGCTCCAGTTATTTTCCGGGGTATGTAGAATTTATATTTTTCTTACACGGTAACACTTTCAGCCAACCCAGGACAAAGTTGCTCAGCAATTGGTACAATTTGCATGGGAGGCTCGCGTTGCATCCAGGGTCTTTGCGTCTGCGATGCGGGGTTCTTTCCGCAAGGAAACCTCTGCGTCCCACTTCCCCCGGCACCTCCGCGGCCAATCCCCCCATTCAATAATCCAAGAAGAGCGCCAGGGCAACTGTGTGACGCTTCCTGCGATCCCACTGGTGCGTGTTCGTGCGGTGGTGGGTCTATCTGCAATAACGGAGTATGCATCTGCCCAAATGGCCACCACGTTGTGAACAATGAATGTGTACCAATCATTGTTTCTACTCTCTCTGTAAGTCTCGATCACAAACGGCCACCGGTTTTACTTGTAAAATGTAACATATTATTTTAGCCTGCAACATCAGAACCGCGGCGAAAGACTGCTCTGCCATCACAACGCTGCGACTATCTTACCACATGTTTGCACGGCTCATCCTGCGTTTTGGGGACTTGTCAGTGTCCTCGAGGATATATTCCAAGTACTGATCTGCAAAGCTGTGTTCATGTCCTACTGCATTCTCAGAGTAATCAGTCGCCGTTCATTTCCCGCTTAACACTACACGAACATCCAAATAGTTACGAGCACTTAGGCGTAAGATGCGCAACAAGCCATGACTGCAAGCAGGGCGCCGCATGTTTGACTGGAGTATGCGCTTGCCCGCCAAGCACTATAGCAAACCAATCGGAATATTGCGTTCCAGAAAAACGGAGTGTAAACGTTAGTCAACCCGAAAACATTATCGCTGAGGCACGTAGTACACTACCTGGCATGCCTTGCTCACTTACGGCTAGAGTCCCATTAGGCTGCAGTATGGGTGCAATTTGCAAGCCCCTAAACCATAACTCGGCTTTCTGCGTATGTGGAGACAGAAGCGTAGTTAATTCTGCTGGAAAATGCACTACTAAGCTACTGGCGGATACAAAAAAAAGTAAGAAAAGCGTGAATATTCCGTATGCACTCAAACACATAATCTGACCAAAGGCCTTTGATTGCAGGTCTTCCCGGTGCAAAATGCGGAAACCGCAACAGATGTGCGAATGGGGCACAATGTAGACACGGATATTGCGTCTGCCCGGATGGTACACGCAATAGTGGCAGCGGAATTTGCGAGACGAATGACTCAACCAAAAGAAAAATGCGAAAAGAACCAAAATGCAAAAGTAATGCAGATTGTACAGCTCCTTCCTTATGTCTGGAAGGTAAGTGTCGCTGTCCACCGGAAGCTGTGAACCCGAGTGTTACAGGATGCGGCTTTAAAGTCAGCTCAGGTAAGCCTAACGTTCTCTTCATCTTTAGGTCATGGCGGTGCAATATACACATAATCCTCAAACAACTTTTTTTAGTAAGACCTGGAGCATGGTGTAGTGAAGACCTCGGAATTTTATGCCCCCAGTATTCGTACTGCTATCACAATGTTTGTTTATGTCGATATGGAATCATGAAAAATGGAGACGCTTGCCTACCAACGTCGGAGTCAAAATCTTTTGAACTTATATAGTGCAGTTCTCTGTAACTATATGTATGTGAATTTTTGGTTTTTACTCCACGTTGACTACCTGTGATCTCTGCTACTAATTATACATATAGCGTGCTGCTTTGTGTTTGCCTTGAATAAAAACATTGTATTGCGTGCCTACATAGTAACGTTGTGTATGTAAATGTGAGATTTATTGTTAGGTCTTCGACTTCATGAATCGACGCCGGTAACAATTAATTCTACATCCGCACCTCAGAAAAATAAGAACTTACAAGCAGGTCCCCTGGAAAGCAGCAATTCCCAAAAAATTCATCACCCCCATCGTTTTCAACATTTCCCACCTAATCAGCACACAGCAGCCGACTGTCCCATTGATGGAACACATTGCCAACTTCCACATTGTTTTTGCTCTCAAACTGGATTGGATATTCCTGGCGGGCTGTCGGTCTTAGACATTCCCCAAATGTTGCTGATTAGCTTTAACGGAGCTGTAAACGATCGAGTCATCAACCGACTTAAAGCACTCTTCGATGGAAAATATCGCAATCCGAACAGATGTCGGATTTCAGGAACCCTATTTGCCACTCATGTATTAAACAATTACGATCAAACACAGTGGTTGCTTAGTCATGGTATAGAAATCGGACTGAGTTCGATGAGGTGAGTGTTGCTTGGCAGAAATAAGAAGGTCACCGGCCAGGAGGTCGAGGCAAGTCAGACTATTAAAGCCCTTGGACTTGTTTCAGTATCATAAACAAAAATTTGTCACACTTATTATTTTCGTTTGCCGTTTAAGCGTTTTCTACAATGGTCGCAGTGCAATTGACACTTGTCTAAAAATGTCTCTGTAGGAAACCATGAGAAAGTGCTCCTAAACAAACATTCTTCAGCCCTCCACAACGAAATTTATAAAATTTTTTTAGTGACGACGACATGGCAAATGCAAGTGAACGAAGGTGGTACGACGAATTGAACGCAATCAAAACTGCTTTGGAAAAGTTTAGCTATGTAAACCGTTCTGCGATGGTCGGGGTTAGAGCTCCAAGTATGAGGTCGTCAGGTTAGAAAAGGTTACCACGTTTTTTTCTGTTAGGGGTTGTGCGTTATCAATTTGCGCGGAACAACAGGCAAAAAGATTTCCCGTCTGGTTACCACGTTGCGCAACCTGAGACAACATCTTGTACTTCCCGTATTTCAAAAAAATTCTGCCATTATCTCTTGCCCGGTTAGGATTTGGCCCCTTATGGGCTAACGAAAAATTTTTCTCAGATTGGCTAAACCAAAATTTGAAATCGAAGCGAGGGAATAGGAAATTTTGACACCTACAGTTAGAAAATGTTATAATCCCGGAGTACTTTGATGCGGTGTAACAGATTTTTTTTTAAGTTTTACAATGGTTTTAAAACAGTGAGCCGACTTTTAAACCCTAGGGCTTTATTTACTTCTGTTTTAGCCATGGCTTGGAGTTTTCAAGGGCGGATATTTTAACAAGTATTTCCAGGGAGTTCCCAAATGCGAACATTAACACATCTTGGATACAAGTACGATAGTTCCATTACGGTCAAAGATGGTCCGTTCTGGCCGCAAACACTGGATTTCAAACCTCCGTGGGAGTGTTCATCTCAGGCGTCGTGCACACTAGATGCCCATGATGGACTGTGGGAGCTGCCATTGGCGGCGTTCTACCATAATGACACCCCGTATTATAATCTTGATGAGCTGGCTGCAAGCGTTTCAAGTCCCGACAAGTTACTCCAAGTGTTATTAGAAAATTTTAGGATTCACGAAGAAGCCAGCAGAGCACCAATGCATCTGCCGTTAAACGCGAAGTTTATAAACATGCTGCCGGGCGCTGAGGTGGTAAATATACTGCAGAAATTCATTACTGAAGTAAGCATATGATTTGAAGCGTCTATCGAGAACGGAAGAATGTGTTGCCCCGTTTACCCAGTCTTAATTATAGGTCCAAAAGAAAGACTACGTTTACATCGTTTCAATGAGGCAGGCAGTTGAGTGGATAAGCCGACCAACGAGGCTTGCAAAAATACACAATTTTAGGCCTTGGGGTTGCCGTAGAACAAGCTCTGGGACCATTCAACCTTGTGAGGCAAGTATCCTTGTGATCTGAATACAAAATACAAAACAAGATATAATATGATATGAATACAAAATACAAAACATTGAATACAAAACAAATTGTCAAACTTTACAGTTCTGTTGAATGTTGTACAAATCTATCTATAACCATGCATAAAATTTTTACGAAAAAATATGTCCGCCACTACGTTATCCTTTGATCCACCTTCTTCTTTGAAACATTTGTTCTAACATAAGCTTAACTTTCAGAACCCATCAGTATGCACTTTTATGCACACTAGACAAGGGGGTCCCACCCCTCATTCTTTCAAGGTCTGCGGAAGTTGCCCGAATGTATATCCCTGGCTTGACGACCCTGTTGGAACAGGAATCTCACGAAACTAATTCGAGTTTCCAGCTGCAGACAACAAACTGCAGAATAAAATAATAATACAACTACTCTTCTTTAAATAAACGACTGATATTTATTTGTTTGGTCAAGACCACAGAAATTTTAGATGACAGTGACAATTCAAAAATGTACACATTATACTGACAGGGGAAGTACTCGAAGTGCGATGCTCAGATTTTGATAAAACTTGGCACAAATTTAAAATAGTTTTTTCTAAAACAGACTCCTCCTTATAAAAACGACCGAGATTTTTAGTTCGAAAGTTATGATGCGACACTTTTTTGCGAACCTTAGTATGAAAAGTGTCATGCCTATTTCTATCACGGAAATTCAAAAAGATATTTTTTCCGCACAAATATGGCAAAGTTATGGCCAAAAAGTGTTCCCCTGTTACGCTGTCCTCATTTCACGCACCCTCTCGGCCGCAAAGATCGTTATGTATCTCGGTTGCAAAGCGCGAGCTTAAATTTTCCGGAACATTTGGAGTACTTTCCTTGTGAGCGTAAAATTGCATAAAATTTTCTTAGAATGCTTGTTCGATTTCTCTGTAACTCTGTTATCTTCTGCAACTCTGTTTGAGGAATATGTTTAGTTCAGAGTTTGAAATAAATACAATTTTTGCTCATGATCAGACTCCGGCTTTTTAAACTTGGCAGTTAGTACAGTATGTATGTTCAGGTTTAGCTGAGTGCTTACATGTATCATAGCCGGAGCTTAGGCTTAGACGATACTTAATCTAAGAATTCAGGATATTTGCAATTACTTATGCCGTCAGTCTAAGCTGTCTTATGTTAGACAGTGTTTTGCTTCTGAGCCTGAGCTGGACTTAGGCTTAGGCTTAGGCTTAGGCTTAGGCTTAGCTTAGCTTAGGCTTAGCTTAGGCTTAGGCTTAGGCTTAGGCT
>CM046358.1:0-24561 GCA_025436335.1 Bursaphelenchus mucronatus | reverse complement strand
TTGTAGCCTGCGCCCACTGCGACTTGTTAATACTTGGTTTAGGCTTAGTTCAGACTCAGGCTTAGCTTCGGAGTTAATTTTTTGCGGAAAAATTACCCTCTATAGTAAATAGAAATAAGCATGAAAGTTTTCGTACCACAAATTGCAAAAAAGTGTCATATTTTTGCCAATTTTCAATCTGAAAATCTCGGTCGTTTCTGTAAAGCGCGAGCTCGGAGTTTTTCATATGCCTTAGAGAAAATAGTACGAAATTTGTGCCAAGTTTCCTCAAAATCTGAAAATGAGAAGTATTTATTCTTTCAACTCGTATTTTTCGTCATTTTCTTTGTCCAAGTCTTTCACGATGTCCGAAATGTCACGACCTTTTGTCTCCGGCAAATGAAAATATAAGATAAGCAGGCAGCAATACGAGGGTATAACGAACAAAATCAACAATGATAAAGAATTCAGGTAGTTGTAGACGGGCAGAACCAGGAATGTCAAAAATGCGGCACTAACATGGTTCAATGCGAGTGCCACGGAACTGCAAAGTGAGCGGACTTCTGTTGGGACTAGCTCGGACACGAGGAACCATGCAATTGGACCTGTTGCGAGGCTAAAAGCAAATGTATTGAGTATAAAATAATTTATTTACCTTACAAAGGGAGTGTTTGACGGTGAAGGCCGTCTCAAATTTTCTCAAATTTAGAGCCTACATTTCCAAGACTTCTGCGAGATTCTTACCTATCACTGTTCAGAGATGCGTTTTTGCCCGAAACGCGAAACCATTGGTACATATACATGTACTTTTGCGGTTTTAGATTTTTAAGCTTCAGACTTATTTATTGACGCGGTGTACAGAGTGTCCCAAAATTTTTGGGACCAATATTTTAGCTTGTAGCTTTTACCTGAAAAGGTTGGGACACGAAATTTTAGGGAGTTGTTGTCCGCAACCCGATGTTTTTTGGAGACTCATGAATTTGGCGATTGTAGATCTGCAAAAAAAATGCAAAAAGTCGCACTTTCCGAGGAAAAAGTGGGTGACAATTTTGAAAAGCACGGAGATAACTGCCGTTGCTGTCGTAAGAAGAAAATGAAAAATTGATTACTGATACTGGTCTTCCATTAAAACAGCACGAAATGTAATTTAACTAATCTTAAGATTTTTTGCACTTGTTTTGAGTATCTGCACTTTCAAAATTCATAAGTGCTTCCAGGCGAGAGACGACCCGAAACGCGTTTCGAAGCGAGAGTCGAGACGGATTAGTAGCACCTATCTACAGAGAGGCGAATTTAGCAGACCGATCGGAGTGACTTTTTACGCCCAAAACGGAGGTTTTCGGCAATAATCCTTGGATAACTCGGGTCCAGTTCGTAGAATCGCCCTTCAAAAAATCAAATGAAGCTGGTCACATCAGCTACATTATGTGCAACTTTCATATTTTTACTTCAAAAATTGGACACCTAGTAGATTGCAGTATATAACTTTTTTTCGGAGTGACTTTTTACGTCCAAAAACGGCACTTGACGGTAGTAATCACCCCATAACTCGGCTCCCAGTGGTCGTAGCATCGCTCCTCCAAAAACCAAATAAAGCTAGTCGCACCCGCTACGTTATATGCAAATTTGATACTTTTACTTCAAAAATTGAACTCAGTAGACCCCTTGTAGACCGTATTATATAACTTTTTTTTTGAGGAAAACGTTTGTTTTTCAGCCAATTTCTAAAACAGTGATATAAAATTGGTACCAGTCGGTAGCCAGACGTCTAATCAATAAGAATTTTTTAGAGGACCGGCTTTGTTTGCTCTGCGGCGGACGAAGCCGGCGAAATACGAAAGTAACAAAAAAGACGTCGTTTCGCGAGCGGTTTCCTTTGTTTTTTCGGAAACGCGCAAAAGGGTTTTACGCAAAAAGAAGACATCGTCTCATTAAATTGAGCATTTCGCAGGCCATTGGGCGAATGAAGCCGGCCCTCTAAAAAAATTTCATAGATCAGATGTTTGGCTATCGACTGATACCAATTTTATACCATTATGTTAAAAATTGGCTGAAAAAAATTACGTTTTCCTAAAAAAAACGGACAAACTGGGACCCGAGTTATTCGAAGATTATTGCCGAAAACCTCCGTTTTGGGCGTAAAAAGTCACTCCGATCGGTCTGCTAAATTCGCCTCTCTATAGATAGGTGCTACTAACCCGTCTCGACTCTCTCGCTTCGAAACGCGTTTCGGGTGCTCTCTCGCTTTCTCTTTCGATTATTTATTTATTTTTCGTTGATGAAACAGGCCCCAGAATATACTGTGTTGTTTTTTCAAATTTTTTTTATTTTTTGCACATTTTTAATTATGTGGGTGCATATCCACTTAAGTGCGTTTGCGTTGCATACTAATATTTTCTAAGCGCAACAACTCCCTAAAATTTCATGCCCCAATCTTTTCTGGTTCAAAAGCTACAAGCCAAAATATAGGTCCCAAAAATCTTGGGACACCCTGTACAATATTCCGGCCAAAAAGCAAATGATTGCGTTTAGAAACAAAAGAGATATGGGCAAATACCGTTTTTTTTGCTAGGGGGTACTTTCAAGTGCTCTCTCGTAAAGAAGGCCGGATTTCCTAAGCGGTTAAGCCTATACTGAGCTTAATGTAACGCTATGACTGAGCTAAGAAAGTAAAAAGACTCTTTACCTGTATGACATTCCATGAAGAAAGACGGCTAGTATGCAACCGTATTTTCCGTTGTCGTAGTATGGTTGCAACTGGGAGAATAGCACAAAAAGCAATAATGCTGTAATGTTGACAAAACTTGCGCTTAGGAAAAGTTTTCGTCGGCTGAGTTTTTCGATAATAATCATTCCACAACAGGTTGATAATGTGCTAAAAGTGGATGATGCTTTAAGCAAAAATGATAAAAGCAAGATTTTCTTAAGTGTGATTGATTTTGAATAGGTGGCGGCAATATAAAAATACTAAAAACGCGTCAAATTTAATTCTCAGGCTCACCTCACGACCAACATCGCTGACGAAACATACTCAGCCAGCTCGAACGAAATATTAGCCCGAACCATAAATTCGGTCGACAAAAAGACCACCGGCCATATTGACGTGGTGATCTGGAGAGCTAAGATTCCCAAAAAGAGCCCTTTGCGCGTAGAGGGTGTTGCTAACACCGTCTTCAGACTGCTATTGCAGTCCAAGGATTCTTCCGAATCTTATTCAGTACTAGGTGTGCGTGATGATGATCTAGAATTGCTAACTGATTTAAAGGGACAGTACAGCTACTTTTGAATTGCGCTTTTACGGCGTGTGAAACGAAATTTAAAAAGTTTTTTATGTCCTGCAGCGAAAGCAAAGGCGGCATAGTTCTAAACAGTAAAATAATTATTAGTAAGCATGTAGAATGTCACCATTATTTTCCCGTTGTTATTGATACAGTAGACGAAGAAACCTTTTCTACATTTTGTTCCCACGCCGTAAAAAACGCGATTAAAAAGTAGTTGTTCTGGCCCTTTAACAAGGAATTAGGCTGTAGATCAACTTACCAACATTTTGGTAGAATTGAATTGCCTCGGCAGATCGATTAAGGTTGTCTTTTTTCAGCAACAAAAATTTGGGAGATTCTTTTAGCGGTAGAACAGCCAAAAAGGAAAAGACACCAGGAATAGCTGCTAATCCGATGAGTATTGTGATGTGATTTCCAAGAACAAACGACATTCCCGCCACAGCTCCAACAGCATTCATCGCAACAAAGGCGGTCTCGGCGAAGAAGCCGAGAGTACCACGCATGGAGTTGGGCGCAATCTCCTAAACATTGCCAGCTCACAATGAAAACTAGCCAAATAGTGACAGGCTAGCGTAGAAAATCATTCCATTTTAACGGAGAGTCATCATTCTATACCTTAGATAAGTCTCCTAACCAGAACAGGCCTTTATCTTAACCCCCAGACCAACTTGCTTGTAAAAAGAGGACCAACGCGCACATTGAGACTCCAGATCCAACGGCGGAGAAAAATCGGCCTAGAATCAGTAGCTCGACGTAATCCAAAAGAGGACCCAGCGTCGTTAGAATCACCGAAAACGTCACTGCGCCATTTCCAAATAGTAGCCCAGCTGAAATGAAATTTTAAAGTTTTGTCTAAATTAATTATAAGCAGTTACATTTTCTTCCATAGATATCAGTCAACGGAACAGCAATCCATGCACCAATGGCGAAACCGGGAAACCAAGAGTTAAGAAAGGTTGACCAAAGCCAAGTGAATGATGTCTCAGAGAAGTGAATTTGTCGGTCCGTTAGGCTTTGGTTGATAAATCCTTTGAATCCATCGATTGCCGTGTTCACATATGCATTTGAATATCCCATCTGGAAGAAGGCTTATCGACAAAGTACGTACCAAATGCAAAAAACATTTTAATTGGTTAATTAAAGAATTTCCGCGTTGTTTGAAAAAAGTTGACAATTTGATTCAAAACGGATCAGTAGGGACTTTGAACTCGTTTAAAGTCTTGCAAATTGACTTACCTGGAAAATGGAGGAGAATGAGACAACAGCTCCAATCGCAACTAATTTAAGCTTAGCGCTGGTTGCCAATGGAAGATCAGCCATTTCTCGAAAACCTTTTGCGCCTTGGACAACCAAAAACTAAGTCAAACGCCGGAGGTCTTTTTATTACAACCAAGAAGAAAGCCTGACTCTTTCTTCTTTGGCAAACGCTGAAGGGGAGAAAGAAAGAAATGTGATACTATTTTATTTTAGATGAGAAAGAAAAAAGTCGGTTAGTGGAAGCGATTTATATCAGAAAGACGAGTGTTTTGACGGCAGTGATGACCATCGGAATTGCGATCCACCGATTGATTGATTGTTTGATTTACAGACCAAAAAACAATTATTCGTAATAGAAGAGTTTCATTGTGCAGAGGCTTATTTTGGTCTAAACGTCACCCTTATGACTATCTGAAATTGCTCGTTATAGGAAAGTTTTGCGTACGGATTTTTTCTGTATGCTTTAGGAAAAGAGATGCCTTATAAATAAGAGTAAACTACACCTGCAATATTCTTTTGTGATCAGGATTTTTCTTGCAAACACCGCGCTAGAAGCAGTCAACATTCATCATCCAAGATTGAAAGCGAAGAGGCCCGCCTATGTCTAGAGTACCGCCAAGCAAAGAGTCCCGCTTTTTGATTTTTTTGCTAAAATATAGGATGCCATCTTATACGATGAAAATTTTGCTTGATTTTTTTCAAAATGAGGGGTGACATCTTATACGATAAAAATTTTACTTGATTTTTTCAAGATGTCACAATTGAAATTGAAAAAATGAAGTAAAATTTTCATCGTATAAGATGTCACCTTTCAAATTGAAAAAATCAGACAGGCGAAACTCTTCAAAAAGCGGCCGTCCTCGCTTGGCGGTACCCTTAACATAGGCGGGCCTCTTCGCCTGCGACGATCATCCAATATGAATATCATTTATTTTTAGCGCATAAAATTCCATTTATCTGTATATTGGGTAAATGCTCATGTGGTATCAAGTTTAGGGATTAGACTAGAAAAATAGACGACATATATTTTCAAATAATATTACTCATTCTGTTAGCATAAACTTGTAAACGAATAAAAATAGAAACGAGGATTCGGACTAATAAAGTAACTCTGGAAAAAAATAAAATTAGACGGGGCATTTGAAAGTGTTCAGACGGCATTATGTGCTGGTTTCCGGAGGTTTCGACCAAATTAAGGCACGGGAAAATTCGAACGAAATGATAGGAATGTATGTAAATTCAAAAGACTTGGAATTTTTGGCTTTCAAATTCCAAAATCATGGAATTTACCTACTAGTTACAATATTATACCAGGAATAGCTGTTCATCGTAAAAAACTAAACTATTGGGAAACAAAAATGAATATGCTGTGAAACGAATTTTAAGGCACAAAGTGACAAATCGGCTGCTGTAGCGCTAGGGAAATAAACTATTTACAAAACATGAACCAAGAATACATGACATATTTAACAAGACTACAACTGAACATGTGATATGCAATCGGGTGAGTACTTAGATATTGAGTTGGGCCGCTGACCTTCTTCAGTTCAATTGTCGCTGAGATGAATGCCGTCGAGGCCTGAGTCGGCGGTGTCTTCGTGGTGTTTTCGCTGAGATTTGGATTGTTTTTTCTTCTTCTCATCGCCTCTTTCGTCCTCCTCGTCCGTCTCCTCGAGCAGGGAGTCGGAATTTGTTTGCACGTTGGACATCGAGTGTCTGAGCGTCACTTCGGCCAAAAAAGCCGACATTTCCTCGCTGTTAATGGATGTTGCGTCTCCCAGAGAGCCATTGGAGCGGTTTGATGCGATCTAAAGTACAGTGGTCAATTTCCAAAAATAAATTTAATATCCACCATGTTTCATTTTCAACCTACCGAATCTTCGTCCATATCAATCAAGCCACGGAGTTGGGCAGTGGCAAATTTTTCGGCATTCTGTAAATAGAAATTTAACACCAAAAATCATATTATATCATCTAAATCAGAAACAAAATATCGATTTTCGTAAACTACCTTCGATTCCAACTGCGCGATGTGCTGTTTCAGATCGCTGATGTTCTGCAGGGCTTCGGTGTACTTCAGTCTTTGCATTACGTTCTTTTCCTTCATCTCTGACTCCGCAGCGAGTAGTTTATGTTCCAATTCCTTCACCTTTGTGCCCATCTCCTGCTCGGATTTACATAATTCGTCGCGTTCTTCGGTGACTCGTTTCAACTCTTCGTCCTGCCGTTTCAGTTGGTTCGAGCAGACGTGATTTTGAGTTTCGAGCTCCATGACCTTTTGTCGCATTTCTTGCAGCTCCACGTTCATGTCCGCCTCTCGGATTCGTAAGCCCATAAGCTGTTCTTCCAACTCCTTGAGATTAGGTTCGGAATCACTGGTAGTCGAGCCGCCCATCCAGCCTGCCGTAAGTTTAGCCAGACGATTTCGGGCGGACAAAGGGTTCGTTGAGGTCGAATTTGACTCCGTTGAAGTATTTGGAGAGTCGGTGGAAGCGTTCGGAGTGGATGGAGATTGGGTTTCTTTGGCTCTGCTCTCCTGGTACCTCTGAAAAAGAAAGTATTACAGATAATATTTTGTAATTTCAATATTTTCGGCTGCTAGACGCCGAGTATCAATAGGGCAAGGGTTCCAAAGTCAAAATTTCTCACCATCCAATGAGTTTCCAGTTCGGCGATTCTTTGCCGCATTTCCTTCAGCGACAAGGCGGCTTCGGCTTCTCTCATCTTGACTCTGATCAACTCCTCTTGCAACGAGGCCACTCCGCCATCAGGTGGGGATTCTCGTAGTCGTTTATTAGCGGATTCGACCTCCTGAACTCGTAACTTTAACTCGCGAACCGCGCTTTCGAGATCACTTTTTTTGGTGTGGGCTTCGATCAGTTCCTGCTGAAGCTGGTGGATATGTTCGATCATCGAGGTGTCGTCGACTTGTGTGGCGGTGTCGGTGATCGAATTCTCGGGTTTGTTGCCGGATGATAATTGTCGGACCGTTTCGTACGCCTCTTCCAGGCGGCGATGCGCATCGGAATTGATGTCGCGGAGAACGTGTAGTTCGTGTGAAATGCTGAGGCAGTTGTCCGCTTGTTGGGCAAGATCTACTTGGCCGCGGACGAGTCGGTCCGCCAAGGCGCTAGATTCATGTTCGAGATAGTCGATACGTTGTCGAAGGAGTCGATTTTCGGTGCGCAGACGCTGAAATTGAAAATATTAGAATAATAAATCAATCATAAGTTTACTATATATAACATCGGGTTTTCTAAACAAAAGCCCTCTTTGGTCTCCTATGGTGAAAAAATCTACAAAACAAGTTTGTTTTGAGTCAAACACTTCGCTAATTAGCCAAACGCATTCAAGATTACGATTTTTTTGATTTAACCCATCGCTTTTATATTCGGAGGTAAAGACACACGATTATAAAAAAATTATCGTAAATACTAATCTTTCTAATACCTTTTTAGTCCATATGAAAGCATGCTTTCTTCTTTGTTTGAGGCAATACGGCCGACGTTGTGGCATGACCACAGCGAAAGCAATTTGATTTCCGGCATTGTGTGTTCAATCGACCTAGAGCAAAAATAAGACTATTGCACAAAAAATGAAGACAGGACACAGATCGCGCAATAAGAAGTATCTTTGTCAAAATATGCAATGACATTCTCAAAAAACAACTCTACTGTATAACTGTAGTCTTCAACAATTTCCTAAAATTAATCCATAAACACTTCGAATCAGTAAGACGGCACCGGCTAATATTCGGTTCGAAAAAGGCTCTTGGATAATTCCTTTCACCGAGAGCTGTCGAGAAAACTATAGTAGAGATGGCGGGTGATGTATTGGCGAATGGAAGGAAGAATCCCTAATTACAAACGTTTTCATTGCGCAAAACAAAAAATGACTAACGAAATCAGACCGCAGTTGGGAGGAAGGAACGCGATGGGAAATAAAGGGCGGGCGAACGCCGCAGGCACGACGTGGTAGGTTAACCGTAATTTGAACCGACGGGTTTAGTGCAAACCGTTGCATAATGCTGATAAGGAGGGCACTTAGACCTCAATGCAAACCTTTGATGCCATTTCCAGGCCCAAACAACTATCCGTTTGAAATTGATGATAAAAGAGTTTTCCAAAAAAGTTATATGAAACTATATTACATCGAAACCGTTTGATGAGTTGACTACGTGGAGACCGCAAAATGAAGTAACCGTTTTTCAAAGTCAACTTCGTCGTTTCGAGAAAGAAAATAAGAGAGGGCTGTGGGTTGAAAACAGAACGCTAAATAAAATAAACAACTTGAAAGGTCGAATAATGAGAGATGAAGTTAAAACGGAACTTAGAATTCGCCCTTCAAAAAGGCTAAAACAAAGCTAATCTAATCCGAAATTAGTCCAGCAAGTTCTGTAATCCATCAGTCAAAAAATGATTCCAACAGAGCATGAAGTCTCAAACCCAATCCTTTTGGCCATTGTCCGAGAGCCTTTCGTGTTTTTTTTTGGGATTGAGAAACGGACAACTACCGACAAGGATTTTGATTAATTACTAAAAATCTTCGTAACGACTGAGAATTGAGAAGGAAAAATCCATGGAGATAAAATTATAAGACGCTTCATATATCGCCATATGGACGAAACGCTTACCACTTATATTGAGAGAAGACGCCGCAGATTTGGAAGAATTCAACTCATACAACCACTAATCGTTGCTTTCTTCCGCTTTAAGCTTTAACTCAATGACCCATTGGGACCAAGTTACTATAAAATTGGCGCTAAGCTTTCTCAAGGGCTGCCAATCAAAGTCAGTCATAGGCAAAAAATCACCTTCACTCATTTAGTCTCCTCGGAAGAAAAATATGATAAAAAGCTCAGTTGAAAAAAATAAACGACCCAGTCCCGAAGAATACTCTATTACACTTTATATATATATATTCCTGAGAATTTTGATTTTGTTTAAAAAAGGAAAGAATTAAATATACGTGAGCTGATTCATCGCCGACGTTTGTCAAAAATTGCCTGTTAAACAGTTTTTACCCAAAAAAGAGTAATTACGAGCCGATTACAGCAAATCATAAGGAAAAAATAAGCCCACGCTGAATTGCAGTGCAAACAAACACGGTGAGCTCTGAGGGTTTCAAGACGTTCCTTACGGATGACGCATGATAATGCATAACGGTAAAGCAAGTTCCTAAGAAGCTCCATGACCGATAACATCGAAAAAAATTTAATTCCAAGTTCATTAATAGAAATTCCAAGTCTTTGATTGGCACAATATTAGACCACCTTCAATGTGATTACACATCCGCCTTTAATGCGACGAAGGCTCATTTATCACGCATTTTATCTAAATAACCGACCTTATTTAAGAGCGACTTCGATTACTAATTCCGATCCATTCCCCCCAAAAAACATGTGTGGATTAAAGTAATCGGGATTTCGGACAAATCCGCCCGAACGAAAAGAGCTGGTCGCTCTCGTTTCGCCTCAGTCATTACCTTCTTTTATCGAATTTCCCAAAATTCACTGCCCGACAAAATTTTTTTAAATGTCCCTTATCACTGGCCGAACAGAATGAAAGATTTCTGCGATAAAACGAAGTAAAAATTTGGAACGGCTCAAGGTGAGAACAGGGCAATCAAACTCACGACGAATTTATGCCCTTAAATCATAAAACGAAGAATTTGAACAAACAAAGGGCTCTAAGGGATCTGTGTTCACTTGTTTAGCGTTTATTTGAACGATCATCCAACCCACAAAAACTTTTACAAGATCTCTTCGGACTGTATGGAAATCTCATTCCTTTAGGACTTATTCCGTCCAGTAAAACCTCTCCCATTCAAAACCCCCACACTTGCTACCCAGCGTATTAAGAGAGACGAAAAATTGAAATCGAGATTGCCCCGAGGGGCTGGAAATGCATGAGCAAACAACCGCCTTATACTTATTATAACGTTACTTTTTTTAAGCGAGCAAAGGATTCGGATACCAACTACAACTGTCGGAAAGATCGGCGCAAACATTTATAAAAGTGGGGGGTTTTCGGTGGTCAGTTGTCCGAAACGCCGGAAGGAACGTTTAAGAGGGCTTAAAACAATATACAATTTTGGGAACCATTGATGGAAGACAATTCCGAGCGACACAATAGTTTTTCTGCAACTATCACGACTCTGTTGAAAACATGATGGTCGGAACGGCAACGTCGATTGTGGAAGCCAAGTCAGTTAGGTCGCCGTAAGTCGTTGTAAGATACGATGAAACGATTGGTTTAAGTCCCTTGTTCATTCACAAGACTCACGATGTCCTAACGGAGATTTATCAGCGAAATATTGTGATTAAGAATTACAAAACTTGCATTGGTCAAGCCGAAAGCCGGCTGCAATTACCGGAGAATTTCCGAGGAAAAAGTGAGGGAGATCCGAAAGAATTGGTCATAACAATTACTCGGCCCAGATTTGTGAGTAAATTAATATTATTTTAGGAAGCACTTCCTCTCTTCTTTGTTTTTTACCATCTTTCAAGTAGCGTAATTTAAGCCCGGTCGGCCAATGGAAATAATTTTGGATGGAGTAAATCCTAAATGGTCGTCTCTCAAATGTGCGGTTCGTAGATCCGACGACGAATCCGATGACTTGGAATTTGTTGATGTGAAATTCGTCAGAGAAATCAATGGTGACGGAAGGATTATGGTAAAAGATTTTTTTTAACTGTTTATTATATTGATAAGTTTTTTTAGAGCGGAGTTTTCAAGGAGCAAATCCGAGAAGACCTTTGTTTACGGTTGACAATTACTGTCGCAGAGCACGTTAGTGACTCTCAGCCGTTGAAATCCACGGTAACGATTGTCATACTGTTTTGAGTTAACATATGTTTTAGCTTTCACCTCAACCTGTCAACATATCAAAGAATTATCTGAAGGAGCAATACTCGGATTTTAAGATTATCTGTTCGTACGAAAACGAAGACGAGGTTATCATACCAGTACACAAGAACATTCTCTCCGTGGCATCGCCGTACTTCCGCGCAATGTTCCACGATGACACTATGGAATCTCAAGCGGGTCAAGTCACTTTGACTGTCGTTCCGTATAAGGTACCTTTACGCGTTTACTTATATGCAAAATATTATACTTTTGATAGGCCTTAGTGGAAATTTTATACTGCGTGTATCATGGTGAACATAGTCCTGCATTCAAACCCAACGCCCTGGACGTATTGCTGGCCGCCGACTTCCTCGAGATGGTTCAGTTGAAAGACTATACGGCTAGGTTTCTGGGCGACAACTTGGGCCGTTCGAATGTTTTTCGAGTAATTGAAGTCGCCTCGAAATTGAATCTGAACTGGCTAATCAAGAAGGCCTGTTTGTTTGTGAAATACGAGATGACTGACAACGAAGCGGTAAGTTCAAGGGTTCATAATTTAGCTCGGTTACAGAAAGCGCAATTCTCCGCGTTGCTGAGCCGCAATCCGGAGCTTACTGTAGCTCTTCTTCAAATGATTTGAGCAAGAAAGAAGTAATCATTCTGAATATGCAAGACTTCTGCATAAAGATATTGCTGTATATAACAAGGTAAAATAAAAAGTCATTGATGCATGTTGTATTCTTATTCAGATTTTACCCCCGAGATCTGAAGGCAGACTATCGGTAGTATTTCCAATCACGGTGGAACCAACCAAAATTTTTTGGTATTTTATTACAGGTCCAGCTTTCACGTTGCATAGCTATCGTAGTCGCAATGAAATGTTTATTGTAAAATTATCAAAAAAATTTTTATTAACCCGTATCTGTAAATTTCAATGTAGGAAAAGTTTAGCCATAATTCGTGACTAAGTAGGGAAATCCAAATATCTGAGCTTGTTTTACTCCCGTACGACCACCGATTGTATCGTACATTCGGTTAGGAAAATGTCGAGCCGGAGGGTCGTTGGGATTGGGAAGCCCGAGCCAATCCAGGACCCGTGAATGGATTATCGCTTGAGCGTTTCTGACCTCGGGCTGGATATTTGGAAACATTCCTTCGCAGTGCGTGCCACCTGCAAATTTAAGATTTAATTGTTTTTTTGGCTGAGCTCCGGGAGTACTGAAGTGGTATTTTTTCCGTCGGACGAGCGGTTTTATAATTTTTCGCCCTAAAATAACTTTTGTTTGAATTTTGAACACTCGACGGAGCCAAAAAATGATACGAATGATATGATTCGGCTTTTTTGGCCAGAAACGCAACTAATCTGGCAGGAAACCCGAAGTTTCCATGCAAACCTTGACACTTTCCGGGATCGAGGCCGGCGACCGCTGGTCGTCGGTCCCCGGTTTCGGCGCCCGGACAGGTTCCGTCGTATAACTTTGGCTGCAACCTGCAGCTTCCAAAGGTTGGAAGAAGGTCCCGGAGTACTAAAGCCTAACCGTTTGCTTCATTTTTATGTTGTTTTTATGCTTTACCTTTTATAACAACAAGCACGTTGGTTCCCTTCAAATACTGCGTTTCCATTTGTAGTGGACGCCACGGATCGTTTTCTCCTTCCACAAACAGAACATTTGAAACCTATGAACAGAAGCATTTGAATGATAAAACAAGCCTAAACCTTACATTCAAGTCAGCCCTTCGACCATAATAATCTTTAGTCTCGGCGACTTTTCGGTTTATATTTTCGCTGACAAATTCGTCGCCAAAAATACCACGGCAAAATCCAGAGGCGTTTTCCAAACTCACATTAAAGTTGAATAGATTGGGCCACACATCTTGGTCGTCCTCTGCTTCTGCCGATGCTACAAACCAGCCAAATTCGTTGCATAATTGGTAAGACCATCCGTTGAGGTCGTAGCCGGACTCTTCGAAGTTTGTTTTATTTTGGAAAAGGTGGCTCAAGACAGAAAGCAACGGGTATCTGAATTAAAAGGGTTTTCTAAGCTTTAGCTGATAAGAATCAAGGAAACAATTGAGCCACACTTTTTTTCAATAGCTAACGACATAAAAGCTTGCATTTTCGCCTGCGTTTTTAGCCTTAAAAATGCATACCGTAGATTCTCCACTCTGTCTCTACAAATCAAACGAATATCGTCTTGAGTCCTCGTTTGCAGCATTCCGCCCATTACAAATAGAATCTCAGTCATGAGTCTTTCGCGGATTGCGTTTGGTTCATAGATTGTCAAGTTTTCTGTTCTGAAAACGAAACTTATTTTGCTAACAAATACATCTGTTTCCAAAAACCTTACAGTTTCTTACCCCAATGACAAACTGTTCAGCGTCTCTATCCGATTATCTAAATCCAGCTGTAGTTCGGCATTCAAAAGTTCCAGAGCATCTCTTAGTCGGCCAGCGCACGGCTCACTGATTCTCCATAGGCTCTCGCTAACAGCTGTTTTGTATTCTCAAAAAATCTACGATTACGCCTGTATTTTTGTTGAACGAACCTTCAAAGTCAATCTGCACCTCAAGCGGAGCCGAAAATGCAATTGCGCCGGCTGTGAGACTAGGATGTCGGGCTCTAAACCATGTCGCAAGTGAGCCTTGAAACGGATTTTACTTGTTTTACTGATTACCTGAATAAGAGCATCCACTCACAATCCACCGAGACGTCGAATATTGCGGCCTTTCCCGCATTGAGCGAAGAAAGTGAGCGGCATCTTCAATGGCTTGCCGGGAAGAAAGAAATTCATACTTTGTGTAGTTTCTGAAATTGTTTAATAGAAAGGAGACGACTTTCCAATATTCATAATAGGCTTTTTTCAAAAAAAAAATTACCAAATACGATGACATACCCTTGGGGAACGCTCTTCCCGTAATACCGATGTTCCAATATGAATAATGCCCCGCCATACAGCTCAGCAAGTTGAGATAGTAATGTTCGGTCTTTGCCAATATGTTCAGGTTGAACTTCTCCCTCGCCGGAGAGGATTAAAAATACCGGACCGTATGGTTTGAAAAATGCAAGATTTTCAAAGTAACGCTGAAGATGAAAAGTTAAACAAATTTAAGGATTCTATCGCTATTTTTATTGACTTACTTGAATAAAAGTGTCAGTCTGGTTGGGATCTACGAAGTGATCATTCCTTTGCTCGAAAAATCTTTCAGTTACAAATGGGTCCCCGGCGGATTGTTGAGCATTATAACTCTGCATTTCTTTTCGACTATAGTCGGCGTACTGAAAGCCGATTAAAACGTGTTTTTACACTGTTAAAAGGCTAGTGCAACTATTTACTTTTGAACCTCGCTTTTTACGGGTTGGGAAGCGAAAAGTAAAAAAAGTTGCTTCGTCTACTGTACCAATAACAACGGAAAAAATAATGGTAGCAGTCTACATGCTTACTAATAGTTATTTTGATGTTTGCACCTCTGCCGCCTTTGTTTTCGCTGCAGGACAGCAAAAATTTCTTTTGACATTTCGTTTCACATGCCGTAAAGAGCTATATTCAAAAGTAGTTATTATAGTCCTTTAAAAGGCTTATGCAACTACTTTTGAACCTCGCTTTTTATGTGTTGGGAAACGAAATGTAAAAATTTTTTTTTCGTCTCCTGCCACAAAAACAATGTCGGCAAAGTGGCAAATATTAAAATATAATCATTAGTATACATGTAGAATGTAACCATAATCTTTTCCTTTTAGTACAGCAGACGATGTAATTTTCTGGATATTTCGTTTCTGAACCCGTAAAAAGCGCAATTTAAAAATAGCTGTAATGGCCTTTGAACAAAAGTATTTCTAGAATTTAATTCTCAGTTGGTAACAAACTTATAATTCAAAAAAACTTATTTATTACAAGAAAATTCAAAACGAGCTCTCCACTTACTTGTCCACAACATTGTAGAGACAAAATATGCAAAAAATTACAGATAAATAATTCCAAGTTTGACAAGAACATGACATTACCTTTTGCGTAAAGCGTAAAAAGTAGTGGGTTTTGAACTCTTGTCGGAGTTTTATGAAATATGAAACATGGGTACGAGAAGAACGAAGAGATCGCCAGAGAGTTTGCCAAACAAACAAAGAAGTTTGAACGTTCTCCTCGAATATCTACTTATTCACCTCCTCAAAAAATACTGTTTGACGTCTGAGTAAAGACTTAATATGAGCAAATAACGCTTTTGTAAAGTATAGAATTCTTTAGGAAACTGAAAACTTCGGAATTGTCAACAACGGCTAAACGAGAGCAGATAACTATGCTGAACAAGGGCATAGAAAGAATTATTTTTTTAAATTTGCACACTTTTCGGACGGACACATATCACTTTCCAAAAATATTAGCTCGCGCTTTGCAGGGGCAGCTGAGATATTCAAATATCTTTGCGGCCGAGAGACGGGAAAAGCGGTCACAGAGAAAAAACGCTTTTTGGATCCTTACCAAAAAAAGAGTCACATTTTTACAACTTTCAGCCTAAAAATCTCAGTCGTTTCTGCAAAATGCAAGCTAGAAGTCCTTTATATCTCCCTAAAAACCTGGTCATAATTTGCGCCGAGTGTTCACAAAATCTGTAAGTTAGATGTCACTTTATTGCGAAAAGGGAGGGGGGTTTTTTGTACAAATTTTCACTGTAATCGGAAGATAAATTTTATTATATCATTATATGTAATCTTATTGCTTTTTTCCGTTTGACTTATTGGGCCAACTGTAGATACAGGTGCTGCTAAGCTCGCTCGCCATGTTGATCAAAATGCCAAAATACCGTTCGTAGTAAAACCAATGCTCAATCGGAACATGCGGTAGAACGACACTAAACATCCGCATTAAGCATCCATCCAAGAACGACGGTGAACACCATGACAATCAACGATTTGAAGACTCGTCGCATTGAATCATTGGCGGTTGTCTGCCTTTTGAGTAATATCCAAACGGTGATGTATACAATAACATCAAGGAGGTTTACTGCCATGCACATTAAAAACCAAGCATCACGGGATTTGTCGCCGAAGGAATCGATTATCCGACAAAAACGGGTCTACGAAAAGTTTCTATATATTACGCAATGAAATGGGGTGGAAAAAAGCCTTTTTCCTACAAAGGTGAGGAAAAGGTATTGCAGAAATCTTAAACAAAATTTAAAGCCCATCGTGCAGAATTGCATCGAGATCCTTTAGTCAATAACATGTCTACTTACTCCTCTCCAAATTCGCCTTTTAGGCAGCACAGTTCAATTGCTTGTAAGTCACGGAAAATGCTACCCCAATCAGCCGATCAATCCCCACATACAACGTTGCTAGCGCGCTAATCGTTCCTCCCGTGGTCAAAATAAAATCCATGGCAAAGCATTTGTAGAATGGAATAAAATGCTGACCGAAGACACTGTTCATCAGGTAAACGATTGATGGAGCATATCCCCAACGCATAGAATACACACAGAACAGTAGTAGGTCCCATGCAGTTTACTGCAATCACATTCGGAACAACGATCAAAACAGCTTACCCATTCTTTATAGTCGCTATAACGACTAATGTATTTCCGTCATAACTTGAGATCAAAAAGCCAAAATATATAATGGGTACGGTCAACAAATCCAGCGACACGCCTTGTCCGTAGTATGTGCGGTAAAGCTTTAATACGATCTATACGTTAACCCCAACAAGCTTTGGTAAATTTCTTACTTACATATTCATTTAGAGGCGTTGAAAACTTCCCAGTATAACTGGACAGCTAAAATAAAACCGACGGCCTTGGCAAACTCAATAATTGGCTACATGGAAGCCAGCTGAGTCAGCACTAAGCGTTTTATTTACTTGTGTTTTAGAAGGAATATTCTCCAGAGAGCGATCTCTGGCTATACTTATGTTTCAAAGAGCCCAAAATGGTGAATAATACAAAAAGTTTCGATAATTGTGCGTGTAATACAAATAAAAACCTTCTGATAATAACATGTTTAGTTTGCAAACGCAACAAATTGTAGCACAAAGGAAAACTTGACTCAAATTATGGAGGATACGTCAACTTTTCCTCTGTTGCCAGCTTTTCGGTTGTTGGATCCGCTATTTCACTGAATTTTACTTTTTTCTGGGTATGCTCCATGGATTCCTCATGGATTCCAGTAGATATAACGGAGGAGCAGCAAAAAATCTTCGACGCTTTCAAAAAGCAGGTGAAAACGACTGTTGCCCCCAATTGTTATGATGGTTGTTCACTTGTGGAGCTGCAGCAACTGTTTGCGTAAGTTATTTTTATATTTTCAGCTATTTTGTGTTATAAGCTCTGGTCGAAGATTTAGGTTGTATTTTCTAATGATATTTGTCATTTCAGGGAAGATTGGGGCTGTTCTTTGTGCGATGTTTGTCGGAAATGCGGCATGGAGAATATAGCGCAACTTCTCGCAATGGCGCATGAGGTAATATGCGTGGTGATTTCACAGGCTGGTGACGTCCGAATATACCCTACAACAATCAGCGCAGATGAGGCAAAAATTATGGAAATGATCATCATCTCCAACGAGTACGGTTTATTTGTCTTTTTTGAGTCTTTTTGTCTCTAGGAATGCCATTGAGAAGAAAGCCAGAAGGGAGCGTTACGATCGCATCGACCGCGGAAGGTCTTTGGGGCGGAGCAGCGGAGATTTCCCGTTTCCAACCCGATCCAAAAGTCTGGCACCAAGATCAATGGGTCTCAGCGCTCCGAACGCCATTCCTGTTGGTGGGTCTTTTTCGCATCAAATATCGAATGATGTTCCTCCTTTTCCGTCTTCAAACAATGGAGGAATTGGGAAATCTGTGCAAAGAGTCATGAAGATGATCTCAGAAAAGGACGAACTAGTTGTAAATAATAATAGGAACGGTAGGTAAAATATCGGAAAATTTTATCTGGCGATTATAGAAAAATTTTCCCAAAGCCCATCTAAGGTTGACATTTTGGCCAAACTTCTCGTGGAGACCTCTCCGTTTAAAGACAATGTTATCCATGAGGAGAACATTGTTCACGAAGAAACTAATTTTGGAAAAAAAGAACCCGAGAACACCGTTGAACCTCCGCCAACCGAAAAGACCAAGGACACTCAAATGAAGTCCGAAGAGACCGTGTCAGATTCCGGAGCCGCCAATTCTGAAAGTGATGTTGTTAGCCATTCAGAATCTTCTCCAGCAGCCAAAAAGGCCGTCGAGGAGGGCTCTGTTTACAACAACGACTCTTTGAAAGTCAACGATTTATGGAGTAGATTAAGCAAATTTGCCGTTCAAAGGTAGGATTTTAATTTTGGAAAATTGAAAGTTGCTGAAACTGATCGTTTAGAAGATTGTATATTTTTAGACGGAAATCCGATGGGGATGTTCCAGATATCATAATTCCGAAAGCTGAATTGAATGAACATCATCTCCGCATTTTACGACGTTATGTAAGTAGTTTTACCATTTTTTTACATTTTTGTTTTGTCTTTTCAGAAGTACCTCAAACAGTTTATTCACATTCTCAAGCCGTATAAAACATTGCTATAGACGTCTTCAAAACCTACGTTCAAAAATGCTACGGAATTCAGCTTAATCAAGCATTCGTAAGGTTTACGTTTTTAGTTATGTTTGGTTTAGTTTTTGGAAAATTTTGGCATCGACACACCTAATATTTTGTACTCTCTGGAGTGTATTCGCCCGAGACTGCTGATAATCAATTGGAACCACGGGTCGCTCAGATTTCGTTGGCTTCACACGGTATGTTTTTCAGGTCAATTTTTATATGTAGAACAGAGCGGATCAAAGGCTAATTTCAGCCGAGAAACTGCTGGAAATGGACTCCGCATTGTTGGGCGAAGACTTGAATCCAATTCTGGAGAAATTCCGCCGGACGGTGGATTACGATATAAGCGAGAAGAGTATGGCCAACTCAACTGTGCCTTCTCATTTCTTCAATTCTAATTTTGACGTGTCAAGAAGTTCGAGCCGCCAGTTTGATCCATCCCATGGCCTTAAATCCCCGCCGTTGCCTTCAAGCCTTGTGGATTAATGTAATGTGTACAGAACCTAAAAATAACGATGTTGTGTAATATAACCGGAATTTCAATGTATCTTTGCATAAGTGCTGTTTTTTATTCTTTTATGCAGTGTTTCATCAAACCTTTTCATAGTGAATCGCAACTTAAAATGTGTTTTAGAATTAGGTTTAGTTGATATTCGCCTCAAAGTCAGCCTGCCTATTTTATTCCAACCTTTTTTTCATCCAATCTTCTTTTAGTTTGTTATTTTTTTAAATTTTTGCTCACATTGTCTTCCGAAATTTGCATAAATTTTTTATTTGCATTAGAAATGCAGACTTTTATTTTCACTCCTTCCCGAAGCTTTCCCCGTTTACCGGTCGATTCAACTGATACAGCATGGCCCTCCGAAGACTGCTCGGCTGTCTGCTGCTGGCTACCTTGGCGAGCGCAAATTGCGCTCAGCAAAAGGACGGCTATGTGTAGGTTTCCCTCCGCTGTGACTTTCCTCTCCACTTCAGCAGCGTAAACTGCTCCGAAACCACTGACTGGACTCGCGAAAACGTCACTATCAGCTTTGAGTACACCCCCTTCGAGGTTCACTACGAGTTCGTCCTTGGCGCAAGCTGCTTTAACGCCACTGCCGATGGGAATCTGCTCCTTCATTACAACTTCTCCTATTTTGACTTGGTTTGGGGTCTGAACATTGTCGCCGAACAGCCGATGAAGTTGGTCGTCGAGCGCTACCTGGAGAATGGGCACAACAAGACGGTCGGCTTCGATGTCTCACTAGCACATGACTCACGGACTACACTTTCAACGTTACGCAGCGTTACAACCAACTGTACGTGGACGATTGTATTGTTTTTGGTGGAAATATGAACGAGATTTGAGATGATCCTTGCGTTCGTAATATTGAAAATCTATAATTTCAGATTCTTCGAGGTCAGTGCAGACTTGCAAGAGGGCGAACCCGAACCAAAGACCTATGTGGGTTATGGACTCCCGTTATCCATCAAGAATAACATGACTTTCTGGAAGGTAGGAGTCGGGTTCTTTCGTCAGGTCGGGAAATGCGACTTGGGCTTCAAGATCCACGATGCGACGTTGGTTGAAGAAGCTGAGGACGCTTGGATTGATTGGCCTGAATGGACCTACGCGACCTTGGTCATGCTTTTGTTTGTGTAGGTTTGTGTTGAATCCTAGGAACCCGACTCAATATAATGGTTTTGACTTCAGCGGCTTCTTCCTCGGCTCAATCGTCGCCTTCTTCCTGGGTCGCTGCTGTGGCCGGAATGCCAACCGTTGGTACATCTGGGAGCCGGAGTCGGATTCGTTCGAAGAAATCGAAAAGGTTGATTCCCGAATGATTGAGCCCGAATCGAAGAAGAAGTAGTTGCAATTGGATGCTGATTTTTTGTCGGAATAAACTGATTTCTTGGGACAGGTTTTCATTTTTTTGACATTGTGTTGATTTCGCACAACTAACGGTTGTATGTGGAAACTTATCTTTGTCTGAGAACTCTTAATGCCGCAATGAATCTTCAAAGAATGAAATTTGCCATCTTTTGCTGTTATTTTTTTCAGTGTCAACAAAGAAGTTTGCTAAAACTTTGTTTTTCTGGCCCCGGTTTTGTAGCCTGCGCCCACTGCGACTTGTTAATACTTGGTTTAGGCTTAGTTCAGACTCAGGCTTAGCTTCGGAGTTAATTTTTTGCGGAAAAATTACCCTCTATAGTAAATAGAAATAAGCATGAAAGTTTTCGTACCACAAATTGCAAAAAAGTGTCATATTTTTGCCAATTTTCAATCTGAAAATCTCGGTCGTTTCTGTAAAGCGCGAGCTCGGAGTTTTTTCATATGCCTTAGAGAAAATAGTACGAAATTTGTGCCAAGTTTCCTCAAAATCTGCCAATGAGAAGTATTTATTCTTTCAACTCGTATTTTTCGTCATTTTCTTTGTCCAAGTCTTTCACGATGTCCGAAATGTCACGACCTTTTGTCTCCGGCAAATGAAAATATAAGATAAGCAGGCAGCAATACGAGGGTATAACGAACAAAATCAACAATGATAAAGAATTCAGGTAGTTGTAGACGGGCAGAACCAGGAATGTCAAAAATGCGGCACTAACATGATTCAATGCGAGTGCAACGGAACTGCAAAGTGAGCGGACTTCTGTTGGGACTAGCTCGGACACGAGGAACCATGCAATTGGACCTGTTGCGACGCTAAAAGCAAATGTATTGAGTATAAAATAATTTATTTACCTTACAAAGGGATTGACGGTGAAGGCCGTCTCAAATTTTCTCAAATTTAGAGCCTACATTCCAAGACTTCTGCGAGATTCTTACCTATCACTGTTCAGAGATGCGTTTTTGCCCGAAACGCGAAACCATTGGTACATATACATGTACTTTTGCGGTTTTAGATTTTTAAGCTTCAGACTTATTTATTGACGCGGTGTACAGAGTGTCCCAAAATTTTTGGGACCAATATTTTAGCTTGTAGCTTTTACCTGAAAAGGTTGGGACACGAAATTTTAGGGAGTTGTTGTCCGCAACCCGATGTTTTTTGGAGACTCATGAATTTGGCGATTGTAGATCTGCAAAAAAAATGCAAAAAGTCGCACTTTCCGAGGAAAAAGTGGGTGACAATTTTGAAAAGCACGGAGATAACTGCCGTTGCTGTCGTAAGAAGAAAATGAAAAATTGATTACTGATACTGGTCTTCCATTAAAACAGCACGAAATGTAATTTAACTAATCTTAAGATTTTTTGCACTTGTTTTGAGTATCTGCACTTTCAAAATTCATAAGTGCTTCCAGGCGAGAGACGACCCGAAACGCGTTTCGAAGCGAGAGTCGAGACGGATTAGTAGCACCTATCTACAGAGAGGCGAATTTAGCAGACCGATCGGAGTGACTTTTTACGCCCAAAACGGAGGTTTCGGCAATAATCCTTGGATAACTCGGGTCCAGTTCGTAGAATCGCCCTTCAAAAAAAAATGAAGCTGGTCACATCAGCTACATTATGTGCAACTTTCATATTTACTTCAAAAATGGACACCTAGTAGATTGCAGTATATAACTTTTTTCGGAGTGACTTTTTACGTCCAAAAACGGCACTTGACGGTAGTAATCACCCCATAACTCGGCTCCCAGTGGTCGTAGCATCGCTCCTCCAAAAACCAAATAAAGCTAGTCGCACCCGCTACGTTATATGCAAATTTGATACTTTTACTTCAAAAATTGAACTCAGTAGACCCCTTGTAGACCGTATTATATAACTTTTTTTTGAGGAAAACGTTTGTTTTTCAGCCAATTTCTAAAACAGTGATATAAATTTACCAGTCGGTAGCCAGACGTCTAATCAATAAGAATTTTTAGAGGACCGGCTTTGTTTGCTCTGCGCGGACGAAGCCGGCGAAATACGAAAGTAACAAAAAAGACGTCGTTTCGCGAGCGGTTTCCTTTGTTTTTCGGAAACGCGCAAAAGGGTTTTACGCAAAAAGAAGACATCGTCTCATTAAATTGAGCATTTCGCAGGCCATTGGCGAATGAAGCCGGCCCTCTAAAAAATTTCATAGATCAGATGTTTGGCTATCGACTGATACCAATTTTATACCATTATGTTAAAATTGGCTGAAAAAAATTACGTTTTCCTAAAAAAAACGGACAAACTGGACCCGAGTTATTCGAAGATTATTGCCGAAAACCTCCGTTTGGGCGTAAAAAGTCACTCCGATCGGTCTGCTAAATTCGCCTCTCTATAGATAGGTGCTACTAACCCGTCTCGACTCTCTCGCTTCGAAACGCGTTTCGGGTGCTCTCTCGCTTTCTCTTTCGATTATTTATTTATTTTTCGTTGATGAAACAGGCCCCAGAATATACTGTGTGTTTTTTCAAATTTTTTTTATTTTTGCACATTTTTAATTATGTGGGTGCATATCCACTTAAGTGCGTTTGCGTTGCATACTAATATTTTCTAAGCGCAACAACTCCCTAAAATTTCATGCCCCAATCTTTTCTGGTTCAAAAGCTACAAGCCAAAATATAGGTCCCAAAAATCTTGGACACCCTGTACAATATTCCGGCCAAAAAGCAAATGATTGCGTTTAGAAACAAAAGAGATATGGGCAAATACCGTTTTTTTGCTAGGGGTACTTTCAAGTGCTCTCTCGTAAAGAAGGCCGGATTTCCTAAGCGGTTAAGCCTATACTGAGCTTAATGTAACGCTATGACTGAGCTAAGAAAGTAAAAAGACTCTTTACCTGTATGACATTCCATGAAGAAAGACGGCTAGTATGCAACCGTATTTTCCGTTGTCGTAGTATGGTTGCAACTGGGAGAATAGCACAAAAAGCAATAATGCTGTAATGTTGACAAAACTTGCGCTTAGGAAAAGTTTTCGTCGGCTGAGTTTTTCGATAATAATCATTCCACAACAGGTTGATAATGTGCTAAAAGTGGATGATGCTTTAAGCAAAATGATAAAAGCAAGATTTTCTTAAGTGTGATTGATTTTATAGGTGGCGGCAATATAAAAATACTAAAAACGCGTCAAATTTAATTCTCAGGCTCACCTCACGACCAACATCGCTGACGAAACATACTCAGCCAGCTCGAACGAAATATTAGCCCGAACCATAAATTCGGTCGACAAAAAGACCACCGGCCATATTGACGTGGTGATCTGGAGAGCTAAGATCCCAAAAAGAGCCCTTTGCGCGTAGAGGGTGTTGCTAACACCGTCTTCAGACTGCTATTGCAGTCCAAGGATTCTTCCCGAATCTTATTCATACTAGGTGTGCGTGATGATGATCTAGAATGCTAACTGATTTAAAGGGACAGTACAGCTACTTTTGAATTGCGCTTTTACGGCGTGTGAAACGAAATTTAAAAAGTTTTTTATGTCCTGCAGCGAAAGCAAAGGCGGCATAGTTCTAAACAGTAAAATAATTATTAGTAAGCATGTAGAATGTCACCATTATTTTCCCGTTGTTATTGATACAGTAGACGAAGAAACCTTTTCTACATTTTTCCCACGCCGTAAAAAACGCGATTAAAAAGTAGTTGTTCTGGCCCTTTAACAAGGAATTAGGCTGTAGATCAACTTACCAACATTTTTGTAGAATTGAATTGCCCGCAGATCGATTAAGGTTGTCTTTTTTCAGCAACAAAAATTT